>PVLC010015943.1:0-36299 GCA_004027655.1 Graphiurus murinus
AATTCAGACTGAAAGGAGGGTTGAAGTGTAGCCCAATGGTAGAGTGCTTGCCTTACTTGAAGGAGGCCCTGGGTCCCGATTCCCAGCACTGGGGGGGGGGGGGGGGAGGTAGAAAGGGGAAGACTGAAAAGACCAGAAAGAAGGGGGCATAGAAGCTTGAAACAAACCCACAGGAACCAAGAGAATCATTACAAATATTTAACTGTTACTGACCACTGACCTTCAGGAATTTCCATTGGTCTTTGTCCTGGCCAGATCATATCAGTAAAGGGCTGGGAAAGGCTCTAGAAAAAAAACCTCATCATGATCTTTTTCAACCATTAACACCCTGATTCCATGCATTAATGACTAAGGGAGAGCCCACAGGTCAAGCAGCTCCACTAGGCACACCTAGATCCCAGTTGCCGAGGATTTGATGTGTGTTTAAGTACTCATTTAAATCAAAAGAATCGCCAGGCATGCTTGTAATACCAGTACTTGGGAGACTGAGACAAGAAGATCGCAGGTTTGCAGCCAAGCCTCAGCGACCTAGTGAGGCCCTCTGCAATTTAGCGAGACTGTTTAAAAAATAAAGAATAAAAAATAGGGCTAGGGATGTAGCTCCAAGGTAGAATGCCCCTGGGTTCAATACCCAGTGCCACAAAAAGAAAAAAGAAAAAGAAAAAGAATCATGTCTCCCATTTGTATTTGAGCACTAGTTCCTCTTTTCAACAGCAGAATATTTGCAATTATGTTCTATATCGGGCATTCTACTACCAAACAATGAAACAAGAAATCAGAGAAACAAAAGAAACCAGCCCAGTGGCATGCAGGGTGTAAGAAAAAGAAAAGTCAGAGGTAGTAATAGTGTATTTTATTTGATAGGTGCTGCGGAGTCAGAAGACAGGAGGAGATAGGGTCCCTGAAAAAGAAAAAAAAAAATTCCAAATTTCCTGTGCACTTTTACTGTATTTTACCCATAGATGACTGTGCTAACCATTAAGAATACCGCAGCCTTACTAAGATGATTTTCTTGAATTACAAGTTTTCTGTTTCCCAGATATTGAGAACACAAAGAGGAGGTGAGAAAGCTTGAGGTTAGAGATTAGGCAGGTGGATTTTGGATTCAGAACTCCTGGCTGAGGCAAAACCGCACTCACCAGCGATTGGACCTCGGGCAAATAAATGAGCTGGCCTCTTCACCTGTAAAACGCCGATGAATTAGTGGAACCAGCCTTTGGCAATCTTTGGGCTCGCTTTGATGGTTAAATGACATGATGTTGGTTAAAAAAATAAAATACTGGGCACATAAGTGTTACCCAAATTTTTAGCCTTTAGTTTTACTTTTTAACTGAGAAGTGGGGAGTGTTGAATAGACAAAGCTCTCCTGTCTTTTATAAAATCCAAGTAAACCTTTGAACAATTTAAAAATAAAAACGAGGTGGGGATAGGGTGTGGAGGTGTGGAGTATCGATTCCTTTCTACCGCAGTAGAACTTTCCCCAGTACCTTTCGCTACTGAAAAATCGTAAACCCTGCGGGGCCGTAGCTAACGCTCGGTGGGGCGGCGTAGCTGGCTGCGTTGGGGAGTGCCGGGGAGGAGCCGACGCCCCGGCCTTCCGCGGCCCCGCAGTGGGGGACGCGGGGCTGGACCTGCGCACGGGCGGGTGGCGCACCGGAGCTGCTGGGACCCCGGCAGGCGGCGCAGCGCCTGTCGCGGGATGTCGGGGGACCGGCCATGCGCAGGCCCCGCCTCCAGCACCGCCCCGGCTCCTCCTCCCGCTCGGCTTCCCCGGGCGCCCACCGCGGCTGCAGGGTCGGAGCTGCGGCGCCGGAGCCGAGCCATGTCAGCTGCGCGCGGCCGGGCGCCCCCGGGCCTGGCGCTGGCGGGGCTGCTGGCGCTGGCCGGGGCTGCGCTGGGGACCCCCGCCTCGCCCCCCGCGCCGCCGCTCTTCAACGTGAGCCTGGACGCGGCCCCCGAGCTGCGCTGGCAGCCGGTGCTGCAGCACTACGACCGGGACTTGCTGCGCGCTGCGGTGGCGCAAATCGTTGGGTGAGCGTCGGAGGGGACCCGGGCGCCCCGGTGCGAGTGTGGGAAAGCGGGGCGCACGCCGCCTCTGGGCCAACCGAGCAGCGTCGGGCGGGGGTGACCGGCGCGTCTGGTTCCCCTTTCAGGTTACCCGTGGCACGCCCGTCCTCCAGCCATTCCGGGTCAGGGTGGCGCGCGCGCGGGTTGGCATCCGAGCTGCTCAGCCACAGAGCAGAGGACGCAGCCCGTGCCTTCCGTGCAGGCCTCGAGGCCCCCGGCTTTCCCTTTGGGGGCCAGCCTCACCGAGATTTCTTTTTCCCTCCTTGATGCTGCGGATCAACCGTCCGGGGAACTGCCGCCCTCTGTCCTCTGAGCCGGCCTGACGCCCTCGTGCTCTTTCGTCTCTAGGGATAGAGTCCCCAAGTGGGTCCTCGCGTTGATCGGAAAGGGGATCACGGAGCTGGAGAGCCTCCTGCCGCAGCCCTTCACCGACGAGATCCGAGGCATGTGCGACTTCCTGGACCTCAGCCTGGCCGACGGTCTCCTGGTCAACCTGGCCTATGAGTCCTCGGCGTGAGTGCCCCATTCTGGCGCCGAGGAACGCGGGCTGGGGGCGTGGAGGGGGCGGGGAGGAAACCTGTTTTCAATGAGATAAAAACAAGATAGTGACTTGTTGGGCTCCTGTCGGGCTCTTCTTGCCTCCTGGGGAAATCTGAGCCACAAATCTTGAGCTTCTCAAAGAAGGCAGCTTTCCTGACCTAACACTGAAATTATCCTGTACCTGAAGGTCCCTTTTCTCTCTCCATCAACCTAGGTAGCATCCCATTTTCAAAACTCTGTTCAAAATGTACTTTCCCAGAAAGCTTTTGGAACTAACTCCAATCTCATCTGGACCCTCTAGTTGACTCAGTGCCCCTCCCGCTGCACACCTGCCCCAGCGGGCCATCCTGCTCTTACCTGACCCGCTGAACATATCCTTTGATGTTTGTCATGGCTGGTGAGCCTGACCAAGTGTCCGGTTCCCACCAGGGCCGAGGTCACCGGGAACTCTGATCGTCTAATAAGGCCACACTTTGATCTGAGGACGAGGGCTAATAAAATGTGGAATACACAAAGCATTATGGGGTGAGCCATCCATCCCAGGCGATGTGCATGGGGACCCTTCAGTGTTTAAGGACTCAGAAACCGGTCAAGAAAGTTAGAGTGGTTTCACTTGGCTTTGCATTGTTTTGCTAGCTCATGAGTAACACGTAGATCCTTGTGGCTCCTGATTTGTCTAACGATGGGGGGGGGGGGGGTTCTTTAATAATAAGATAAATAAAATAAAAGGTCCTTTAGAAATAAAACTTTACTGCCCTTGGCATCTTCCCAGAACATCTAGGAAGAGTACATTTGGAAGCACTGTGACTGCTTTCCTCTTGAGGAAAATGCTTTCTAACGCACATAAGACAGAGGCCTGCTAGATGAAAATGCTTTTCAATTGAACTGAGTTAATTTTCCCATCCTTCTTTCCTGCCCCCAACTGTGTCCTATTCTGATATGTGGTTTTCTCAATGAAAAATCACTGTCCATTTTCATCATCTTTTGAAGTCCCCATATTCAAGCAGATTAAAGCAAAAAATTCTAGTTAAAAACATTCTACCTTTGGCATTTCCGATTAAGGTTTTTATTAAAGACCAACATTTACAAAAGCCACTATCAGATTCCACTAGCGTTAACAAAGGAAATGTTTTGTTTTCATTTTTGAAGTAAGGCTGTTTGGGACAGAATAATGCTAACAATGCTGTATTGAATCTACTGGGTACAACCCAATGGGGAAGGTTTATTTCTGTTTTGTGATGTGGAAACCAGGCCTCCGAGGGGACAACTTGCTGGCAGTCTGGTGGCTGGTGAGTTACAGAACTGCTGCTAAAAGCACACAAGTCTCCAGCACCCTGGGCAGCGTTCCTCCCAAAGTGGAGCCAGCTCCTCAGCTGTCTTCTGCGCATGTGCATTACAGCACACTAGAACATTTGGACCTGATGTGGAATGGTGGTTATCTTGCCAATTTTGAAAAACCACCTTTGAGACAGATTCTGCAAACTTTGCTTTAGCCACTTCTCCCATATTTTATCAGTCGTCTCCCTGACATGAACCTTTGACGTTCAGATCAGCAACTGTGGGAGGAATTAAAACTTCGAAGCTTCCTTCAAATAAACAAACAAAAAAGTAACATTTGCTTTTTCTTAATTATAAGAGTAACATGTAATCATTATAGGAAATCAGTAATACAAAAAATATAAAGAAGGAAACTAACAGCAATCCTGTTACTCAGAAATGACCATCAATCCTTCAGTGTTTCCTCCCAGTTTGTTTGTGGAGATATGCTTTTTCTTCCAGAATTAGATATACTATGTAAAAATATTTTTTCATATAACATTAAATATTCTCAAATAGTACAGATAATGAAATGTTTTAACAAACATCCTCCTCTTGTCCTCAAAATATTTTTCTCCTGCCAGGAGTTTTTGTTTTGTTTTGATTTGTTTTTGTGGTACTGAGGATTGAACCCAGGGCCTTGTACCTGCTAGGCAAGCACTCTGCCTCTGAGATACATCCCCAGCCCTCCCAGGCCTTTTTACACTTTTGTTTTGAAACAGGGTCTTGCTAACTTGCTGAGGCTGGTCTCTAACCTGCAATCCTAGTTTCTTAGCCTCCCAAGCCTTGGGTATACAGGTGTGTGCCACCATGCCTGACTAAACCAGGAGTTTTTAGAATCCTTGTATTTAGCTCAAGTGTGACAAACTCTGAGAGGAACAGGAACAGTGTCCAGCCCCCAGAGAGCTGGCCATTCTCCCAAGGGGGCAAATTGAAACTTTGTGGAACCAAACAGTTTAGTGCTATTGTACTTGCTTTGAAGAATTCATAGTATGGCGATATGAGATTAAACTTGCTTTGAATAAAGGGCTAAATAGAATACATACCGCCAAGCAGAGGCCTCGCTGAGCCCGGCATGGGTCCGGATTTGGTTGAGGATATTTTTGTTCAGTATGTTTGCAATACCACCGTGTAAGGCTGGTGGTGTAGCTCAGTGGTAGAGCACTGGCCTAACATGCATCTTCTAGGCCCCAGGCTCAATCCCCAATAGCACCCCCCCCCCTCAGAAAAAGAAAAACTTGTCTCCCTCATCCTCCCTCCCTCCCTCATTCCCTTCCTTCCTTCTTTCTTGTGCATTAGGGGCAACAGACATTAAATCCAGAGGCATTCTACCTCTGAGTTATGCCTCCAGTAGTTGTATTTATTTATTTTTTGTTTATTTTGTTCTTTGCTGGTGATGGTTGTTTGTTTTTGTCATACTGGGGATTGAACCCAAGGATCATTCTGCCTCTTTTTTATTTTTTATTTTGAAACAGGATCTCACTAAGTTGTAGAGGCCTCACAGGTTGCTGAGGTTGGCGGTGAATCTGTGATCCTCCTGTCTCAGCCTCCCGAGTACTGGGATTACACGCATGTGCCACCATGCCCGGCTTCCTTGTTCTTGTTCCTCTGGTTTATTCATGTTGGACTTTTCCTTTTTCTCAGATTCTGCACCAGCATTGTGGCTCAAGACTCCAGAGGCCACATATATCATGGTCGGAATCTGGACTATCCTTTTGGAAATATCTTACGCAAGCTGACAGTGGATGTGCAGTTCTTAAAGAATGGGCAGGTATGGTCCACACAGTGTAAGATCCAGACATCCAAAAGACTTTCTAGCCACTTAGCAATCATTTGGATGGCCTGCTAATACAAGTGAGTTATCATTATTCAATACAAAAACCATCAAGCCCCTTGGAGATGCACAACCAGGAGAGAGATTTATATCAATGATATATATAGGAAGAAGGGTCATTTTATGGTTAATGAGCTTGGACTTGAAGAGATCAATCAGTTTTCCTTAGAGGATTTTCTCAATCTCTCTCTCTCTCTCTCTCTCTGGGGATTGAAACCAGGGGCATGCTGCTTCTGAGCTATATGCTCAGCCCTACTTTTTATTTTGAAACAGGGTCTTACTTCATTGCGGGGGGCCTTACTAAGTAGCTGAGGCTGGCCATGAACATGTGATCCTCCCAACTACTGGGATTCTAGGCGTGTGCCACCACACCTGGCTAGACTTCCATCTCTATGCTGCATCAGCTTCTTCTTCTACTTTCCCATGTTCAGGCTATTTCTGGAATAGGGAAGGGCCAACCTGTGGTGGCTAGGAACACTCAGCTTTGGGGTCTGACAGTCCTGGGTTTCAATTTCTTCTGTCCCTTCCTTTGAGAACCTGGAGAATTACTGAGACCTATTTTTGTGGACTACAGCTTGGAGAAGTTAATACCTACTTTACTGAAAGTAAAGTAGGTATTAAGGTTAAATGAAGTAATTCATGTAAAGCATGTGGTAGGTGCTTGATAAATAGTAGCCAAATAGTAAATGGACCTTCACTTTATAAGTATACTTTACCCACACTACTCTTTTGTATGTGATCATTAAAAAATTAAACTTTATGGGAATGGTGGTGCACGTTTGTAATCCCAGTACTTGAGGGGCTAAGACTGGAGGATCATAGGTTCAAGGAGGACAGCTAGCAAGTAATAAGACTCTCATCAACCTAGTGAGACACTCTTTAAAAAAAAAAAAAATAGGGCTGGGAGGGGGAGGTGTCACTCAGAGGTAGAATGCCCTGTGTTCAATGCTCAGTACCACACAAACATGCACACAAAAAATTATGTTTACATTATTTTGTTTTCGGCATGGCCTCTTTAAGTGTATAATTTAATAGCTGGGAATGGTAGTGCATGCATGTGATCCCAGTATTTGGAGGCTGAGACCAGAGAATTGTAGGTTTGAGGCCAGCCTCAGAAACTTAGCGAAGTCCTCAGCAACTTAATGAGACCCTGTTTGAAAATAAAATAGGACTGGGAGTATAGTTCAGAGGTAGAATGCCCCTGGGTTCAATCCCCAGAAAATCTAGTATTTACTATTGTCCTGTGATTGTGAAAACTTCTAGAGAAACACAGCACTATTCAATGCTTCTTGAATACATAAAGTATATTGCTATTAAACAGAATAGAGCATACAAAAGGCAGATTTTGGGTTTAAGGACAAGGACTATATGCTCTTTGTTCTTTACATTGAAGGATTTATTCAGAAATACTAAAAATGTGTTTTCTGGTTATTCATTTAGTCATATACTTTTACATATTTATATATTTTAGTCATATACTTTTTCTAGCTGGGTGTAGTGGCACATACTTGTAATTCCAGTACTTGGGAGGCTGAGATAGGAGGATCACAGGTTTGCAGCCAGCCTCAATAGCTTTTTTTTTTTTTTTTTGCGGTACTAGGGATTGCTCAAGGGCATTCTACCTCCGAGCTATACCCCCAGCCCTATATTTTATTCTTTATTTTGAAACAGGGTCTCACTAAGTTGCAGAGTGCCTCACTAGGTAGCTGAGGCTGGCCTTGACCCGGATCCTTCGGTCTCAGCCTCCCAAAGTCTCAACAACTTAATGAGACCCTGTTTCAAAATAAAAAAATAAAATAGGGCTGAAAGTAGCTCAAAGGTAGAATGCCTGTGTTTTCAACCCCTAGTACTACAAAAATAAAAACAAACTTTTTCTTATAAAATTCAAATAATAAGGAATTACTTAAAGTGAAAATTTCCAACTTCAATTTTATTCCTTTACTTTTTTTTTTTTTTTTTTTTTTTGCGGTACTGGGGATTGAACTCAGGGGCATTCCACCTCCAAGCTATACTCCCAGCCCTATTTTTTATTCTTTATTTTGAAACTGAGTCTCACTAAGTTGCGGAGTGCCTCACTAGGTAGCTGATCCTCCGGTCTCAGCCTCCCAAATGCTGGGATTACAAGCGTGCGCCACCACGCCCGGCTTTTCCTTTACTTTTTCATTAACAATTTGATGCCTATCTGAAGATTTACTCCAAAATAATTTTAAATGATAATAATACTAATATAAATGCAGAATAAATTCTTTAAGGAAATTTGCTAGAATATTAAGTTATTACTGAATTGTTTAAATTTACTTCTCTGTTTTTCTTCATTATTCTACAATGAGAAAATATTCTTTTTAAATTATTTTATTTTATTCATTTATCTTTTCTTTTTTCTTTTTTCAGTACTGGAGATTGAACC
Organism: Graphiurus murinus; assembly: GCA_004027655.1. Taxonomy (NCBI): domain Eukaryota; kingdom Metazoa; phylum Chordata; class Mammalia; order Rodentia; family Gliridae; genus Graphiurus; species Graphiurus murinus. The sequence goes on from PVLC010015943.1 coordinate 8,166, forward strand.
CAGTGGTACTCTATCACTGAGCTACACCAACCCTTTTTATTTTTGAGACAGAGTCTCACTAGGTTCCTAGATTGTCCTCAAACTTGCAATCCTCCTGCCTCAGCCTCCTGAGTAGCTGAGATCATAGGTGTGCACCACCACACTCAGCTGGAAATATTCTTATAAATAGACAAGGGAACATATGCAATAACAATAAACTATTTCAGCTGTTTCCTCTAAAACTCACTCTAACAGTTGTTCCTTCATCTGTTTCTACTTGTCCTGTACCTCCCATGAGAAGAGGTTCATTAAGGTGCTTTGCTCTCGGGCTCAGGTTATTCCTACTGAACGTAGTCAGCTTACACTGTGTATTATCTTTCAGCACAGCACTCCTGGCCAATGAATTGTTTTGCTAACTTAAAAATAGGTTGCCAAGCCGGGCGTGGTAGCGCATGCTTGTAATCCCAGCATTCGGGAGGCTGAGACCGGAGGATCCGGGTTCGCGGCCAGCCTCAGCTACCTAGTGAGGCACTCCACAACTTAGTGAGACCCGGTTTCAAAATAAAGAATAAAAAAAATAGGGCTGGGGGTATAGCTCGGAGGTAGAATGCCCCTGAGTTCAATCCCCAGTACCGCAAAAAAAAAAAAAAAAAAAAAAAAAAATAGGTTGCCCACAAAACAATTCATTTCTCATTTGTGCCTAGTGTTTGTAATTTTTAAAGTATTCATCTGTCTAGGACCTCATTTGACCCTTCTAGCAGCACTGAGAGGCTGACACAGTCAACATTTCCGTCCTTCTTTTCCAGATAAGGGGCTGGGCCTCACAGAGACTAACCAGCCCCAAATCTCATGGTGGAGGCGCGGTGAGGTGGGACAGAGCCCAGGCCTTCAGCCTCTGAGTAGTAGAAGTTGTTGTTGTTGGTTTGTTTTGTTTTTTGCCAAAACTCAACCCCAGTTAGACTGTACATTAGGGTGTATATTAACCGAACAGACCAATTTGTAGAGCTGCAAGGTAAAATATCTTACAACTTATATCTTGTAATTATGTACTGTAATTGAAACTACAATGTAATTTTGATTTTCATAACTTGGATTTTTTCAACCCTTCAAGAGTGACACTCATGTGAGGGTGTGTCATGCAAATCAGGTGACCACATAATTACTTTTATCTTTTTCATATAATTATATTTTATTTTTTCGGTACTGGGGATTTAACCCAGGGGCATTCTACCTCCGAGCTACAGCCCCAGTCCTATTTTTTATGTTGAAACAGGATCTCACTAAGTTGCGGAATGCCTCACTAAGTAGCTGAAGTTGGCCTCGAACCCTGTCTCAGCCTCCCAGGTACTGAGATTACAAGCGTGCGCTACCATGCCCAGCTCATATAATTACATTTTAAAAGGGCTTTAGTAGCACTTACTCTCATGCTGTGAATTGTGAATGGAGATAAGGAGAGTCCCAGAAGGCCCACAGTCAGTCTAGGAGGGGAAAAAAATTCCTTTAGAAAAATGACTACTGCCTTCTCTCTTAAAATTTAGCCACCTTAAATTACTTTCACAGCCAGATGAGGTACAGGTAAATAATTCAATGAAAAAGAGTACTGATTTAAGATTAAGTTTTCTAAGACAAAATATTAACTGAGGCCTAATGTGTTTCTCGAAATATAAAACTATTAGTTAAGCCTTTTTGGACAGTAAGAGTTTTTCGCTGTTCTAAGTACTTCCTTGAAAAATAAAATCTGGTATTGGAAATAACTGGCCAAGTTTGGTTTTTCTCCTGGAGTAATATAGTGGTATCTTTCAATCATTGGAGTTGTTAAATAAATTTAAGGTGGGGTAATTTCTCTCACTCATGGGATATTATGAAGGTTAAATGAAAGATACCTGTAAAATGACTTTTAAAATATTTAATTTTATCATTCTTCTTATTATTTTTTGTGGTGGTGCTGGGGCTACCTCCGAGCTACACCTCTAGCCCTATTTTTTATTCTTTAGTTTGAAACAGGGTCTCACTAAGTTTTGGAGGGCCTCACTAAGTAGCTGGGGCTGGCCATGAACCTGCAATCGTCCTGTCTCAGCCTCCCACGTACTGGAATTACAAGTGTGTGCCACCACATCCGGCTAAAATATTTAAAATTTAAGTGCATTTATTATTGGTGAGCAATCCTGCTTGTTTCCTCTAACCTCACAGAATTTGTAAAATATATATTTATCTCATAATGAAGTCAAAACAAGTTTTTAAATCAAACCTCATTTGCTGCTTCTAGTATGGGCTTCTTTTTGAATGGACCCCTTTGGTGAATAATGTTTTATAAACACATAAAACACACAGGATTACAAAGAAAATCAGTTACATTGAAATTGAAATGCAGCTCTTTAGGTGGGCATACTGGCACATTGCCTGTAATCCTAGTACTTGAGAGGCTGAGACTGGAGGATTGCAGGTTCAAGGCCAGCCTCAGCAATTTAACAAGGACCTGTTTCAAAATAAATATGAAAAGGGTAGGAGGTGTAGCTCAAAGATAGAATGCCCCTGGGTTCAATCCCCAGCACCAAAAAAAGTATATATTGTACTTTTGAAAAACATTAAGTAGCTGAGGGTGGTGGCGCACGCTTGTAATTCCAGTACTTGGGAGGCTGAAACCGGAGGATCCAGGTTTTTGGCCAGCCTCACCTACTTAGTGAGGCTCTCCACAACTTAGTGAGACCCTGTTTCAAAATAAAGAATAAAAAATAGGACTGGGAGTGTAGCTCAGAAGTAGAATGTCCCTGGGTTTAATCCCTAGTACTGCAAAAAAACAAACAAACAAACAAAAAAACCCAAAACATTAAGTAGTAAGATTTAGCAGTGAGTCTAATAACTTACATGATTTCAGCAGAGTTACAAGCTCTGGAAGGCAGTATTTCAAACTATGAGGCCACTGCAGAGCATGTGAAAAACATGTGATTTTTTTTTTTTTTTTTTTTTTTTTTTTTTTTTTTTGCAGTACTAGGAATGGAACCCAGGGGCATTCTACCTCCGAGCTACACCCCCAGTGCATGCCTGTATTCCTAGTACTTGGGAGGCTGAGACAGGAGGATTACAGGCTCAAGGCCAGCCTCAGCAATTTAGTGAGGCCCTCTGCAACTTAGTGAGACCCTGTTTCAAAAAGATAAAATAGGGCTGGGGTGTAACTCAGAGGTAGAATGCCCCTGAGTTCAATCCCCAGTAAACAAACACACACACACACACACACACACACACACACACACACACACCCTTTTCTAGAAGGCTACTAAAACTTAAAAGAAAAAAATCTAGAAAATTGTGGGACAAAAAAAGTGATTTCAGTGTGTGTGTGTGTGTGTGTATACATATATATGTATAAAATGTACTTTTTTTTTTTAAATTTGGAAACAGTATCATTGAGTTGCAGAGGGCCTCAAGAGGTTTCTAAAGCTGGTAGCAAACCTGCTATCCTCCTGTCTCAGCCTCCCAAGTACTGGGATTACAGGTGTGCATCACCACCATGCCTAGCTCAATGTCTATTTTGTTGAAATGTTGAAATGATACCTTCTTTCTTTATTTCAGATTGCATTCACAGGCACCACCTTTATTGGCTATGTAGGACTATGGACTGGCCAGAGTCCACAGAAGTTTACAGTTTCTGGTGATGAACGAGGTAATCAAAATGAACTCCTGGGGCTGAGGAGATAGCTCAGTGGTAGAGTGCTTGTCTGGCATGCACAAGGCCCTGGTTTTAGACCCTTAGGACAGTCCTGTGAGGCAGGCAGGGCTGATGATGTGAATCCCATTCACGATGCAGAGGAGGAAACTGAGGCTCCAAGATTAAATGACAGCTGGTGGGTGGGGGAGGTGGTTCTCAAAATGATCTCCTGGGTCCTGGGCTGCTTGCTGTTTGTTAACAACCCCACTGCCATTGCCCAGATCTCAGGGGAGTGTTGTTTAGTTCCACAGGGTGTGGGAAGCCCCAAGTAGGCAAATTCTAGCCTCCATCCTCAGAGACTTGCCATTGAGGAAAGGAGAAAGACATGTACAGACACCCAAGGAGTATCTTAAAGTTCAGTGTCAGCTGGACATGGTGGCATACTCTTATAATCCCAGTACTTGGGAGGCTGAGACAGGAGGATTGCAGGTCCAGGGCCAGCCTCAGCACCTTAATGAGGATTTCATCAACCTAGTGAGACCTTGTTTCTAAATACAAAATAAAATAGGAGGACTGGTAGTGTATCTCAGCGGTAGTTCAATCCCAAGCACCGCAAAAAAAAAAAAAAAAAAAGCCAAGTGTCACTCACCTGATGAACCCTGATTGACTTCACAGCTTCACATTGTTGTTTCCTTTGGTTTCGTTTGTTCTTATCTTTTTATATAAGACTTAACCAAAAAGATGTTGGCTAAGCATATCTCAGCATCCACAGCTGATAGGTATTCTAATTAGCCTGATTTGCTCACTCCACAATGTTTACAGGTTCCAAAACATCACATCATATTTATAGTGCCTCATAAATATATAGAATTATTATTTGTCAATTAAAAATAAAATGTCACCACCACCCCTCAAAAAAAGCTCTGCAGTAGCTTTCCACTTGGTTTACGACCAGCCCCAAGTCCTGACTCTAACCCCGTGCCCTACTTGCTCACCTGCACCTCATTGAATGTCTCTTCTTCTGGCCCTCCTTCCACCTGCACTTCCCTGGCATTCCTTGTCTCTTGAAATATTCCCTGATGCCTGAGTAGCTCAAGTGTCAGCTGCTACTTAGGAGGCCAACACAAGAGGATCCTGAGACAGGAGGATCCCAGGTTCTCAGCCAGCCTCAGCAACTTAATGAGGCCTTCTGTAACTGTGAGACACTGTTTCAAAAATTAAAAAATAAAATAGAACTGGGAGTGTGGCTCAGAGGTAGAATGCCCTTGGGTTCAATCCCCAGTACCCAAAAAAAAGAAAAAAGAAAAAAGTCAACAACTCAGGTTGTCTGTAATGCTTCTCTCATTACAATTACAACTATTCTGTTTTATATTCTTTATTACAATGATCAAAACCTTGTTTTCTTAGTGGCACACTAATTTTGTGTGTTTATCGTTAATTCCAAGGATCTGGGGGAAGTGAGCACATGGCTCATAGATATATGGCATGTAGATGCTTAGTCCTTATCTCTCTTTTCCCCTCAATTAAGCTTTCTCCCCAATTTTTAATGATAAAATACATATGACATAAATTTCATAATCTTAATCACTGGAGGTATTTTCTTTGAAAAAATACCAATATCCAGGGGTACCTCTGAGCTACACCCCAAGCCCTATTTTATTTGGGGTATATAAGCAGAAATGGAATTGCTGGGTCATTTTGTAATTCTGTTTTTAATTTTTCAGGGTTCCACCATAGTGTTTTCCATGGTGGCTGTACTTTTTTGCATTCACACCAACAGTGTACAAGAGTTACACTTTCTTCACATCCTCACCAACACTTACTATTTTCTGTTCTTATTTATTTATTTATTTGTTTGTTTGTTTGTTTGTTTGCGGTACTGGGGATTGAACCCAGGGGCATTCTACCTCCCAGCTACACCCCCAGTCCTATTTTTTATTCTCTATTTTGAAACAGGGTCTCACTAAGTTGTGGAGGGCCTCACTAACTTGCTGAGGCTGGCTTTGCACCTACAATCTTCTTGTCTCCGCCTCCCAGTACTGGGATTACAAGCATGAGCCACCATGCCCAGCTTCCTATTTTTTATTCTTTATTTTGAAACAGGGTCTCACTAAGTTTCGGAGGGCCTCACTAAGTAGCTGAACCTGGCCGAGAACCTGGTTCCTCCTGTCTCAGCCTCCCAAGTACTGGGATTACAAGTGTGCGCCACCACACCTGGCTCTGTTTTTGTTTTTATAGTAACCATCCTAATGGGTGTGAGGGGGTTGCAGTTTCTATTTGCATTTTTCTAATGATTAGTGGTGTTTAGCATCTTTTCCTATGCTGTTTATTGGTCATTTGTATGTCTTCTTTGGAGAAGAACATATTCAAGTCCTTAGCCCATTTTTTCTTTTTTTTTGCGGTATTGAGGATTGAACTCAGGGGCATTCTACCTTCGAGCTACACACCTAACCCTATTTTTTTTTTTTTTTTTTCCGGTACTGGGGATTGAACTCAGGGGCATTCTACCTCCGAGCTATACCCCCAGCCCTATTTTTTATTCTTTATTTTGAAACTGAGTCTCACTAAGTTGCGGAGTGCCTCACTAGATAGCTGAGGCTGGCCGTGAACCCGGATCCTCCAGTCTCAGCCTCCCGAATGCTGGGTTATTCTTTATTTTGAAACCAGGTCTCACTAAGTTTCGGAGGGCCTCACTAGGTAGCTGAGGCTGGCCGCGAACCCGGATCCTCTGGTCTCAGCCTCCCAAATGCTGGGATTACAACCCTATTTTTTATTCTTTATTTTGAAGCAGGGTCTCACTAATTGTGGAGGGCCTCACTATGTAGGTGAGGCTGGCCTCAAACCCGGATCCTCCAGTCTCAGCCTACCAAACGCTGGGATTACAAGCGTGCGCCACCATGCCTGGCCTTAGCCCATTTTTAAATCCAGCTTTTGTTGTCATTATCATTAAGTTTTAGGAGCTCTTAATTTATTTGGACATGAATCCTTTATCAAATATATAATAAATATTTTCTCCCATTTTATGAGATGTCTTTTTACTCTATTCATAGTGTTCTTTTGTGTGTGTGTGATAATGAGGATTGAACCCAGAAATATTCTACTTCTGACTCTGAGCTATACCCCCCAGCCCTTTTTTATTTTTTGTTTTGAAATAGGGTCTTTCTAGATTGCTGAGAATCTTGCTACATGGCTGAAGCTATCCTCCAACCTGTGATCCTCTTGTCTCAGCCTCCCAAGTATTGGAATTACAGGCATATGCCACCACACCCGGCTTATATTATCTTTTAATGTATAATATATTAAGTTTGCTATGGAGTCTAATTTGCCTATTTTTTCTTGTCACCACTACTTATTTCCTGAATGAAATTTTTCCTTTGGAAATAAAGTTCCCTACAGAAACTTTTAAAGAAAAGTAATTTGGGGAATTACTATAAATTTGCATGTATTAAAATGTAAGTCCAAATCAAACTTAAAGATACAAGTTCTCTGTATTCTTCCCAGTGTATCTTGAGCCTTCCTTCCTTGACAGATACATAATTTAATTTTGCCTGAGATATTTAATAGAATTATTTATTTTACCATAGTTACCCTTGTATCTAGGTATGAAAGATTCTGCCTTCAAAAGTTGAGCAACCCAGCATTCGGGAGGCTGAGACCAGAGGATCCGGGTTCGCGGCCAGCCTCAGCTACCTAGTGAGGCACTCTGCAACTTAGTGAGACTCGGTTTCAAAATAAAGAATAAAAAAAAAAAAAATAGGGCTGGGGGTATAGCTCGGAGGTAGAATGCCCCTGAGTTCAATTCCCAGTACCGCAAAAAAAAAAAAAAAAAAAAAAAAAAAAAAAAAAAAAAAAAAAAAAAAAAAAAAAAAAAAAAGTTGAGCAAAACTTTGTTAATATATGAGTAGATTTACATGGAATAAAACTGCAAGCACTGCCTCGCACAGGGCCTGGTAGTCAATGACGGGTTCGATTTTCTCAGGGCAATATCAACCTAAGACAGGACTCATTGAATGATTCATCGAGACCCCATGACGGGTAAGGTTAAGCACCTGGTAGGAAACGACCTAAGACAGGCACAGTCCTTCGTGCATTTTAAAATAAAAATGGGGGAGTTGTGGGAGCCCATCTGGGCCCTTTCCCCCCTGGCAGTTGCTGTCTGCATATATGAGTAATTATACTGACTCTTCTGCTATGGCTACATTGGCGTCTCGGAGTCTGAAGATTGCTCCTAGGATGCGTAGATGAAAGACCCTCCTACTTCTTAGAAAGTAAATATAAGACCCTAAAGGTTTATGGTTTTATGACTCTAAAAAGTTTGCTTGACCAGGCTATGTTAAGAATGTGGGCTATACCAGTAAAACGAAGAAGTGGTGCTATTAGTGTTCTGACAATGATTGATATGTCATAAATGTCTATGTAACCCTGTTGTACTCAAGAAATGTATAAAATATCCGTGCTGAAAAATAAAATTTAAAAAAAAAAAAAGTTGAGCAAAAGCCGGGCGTGGTGGTGCACGCTTGTAATCCCAGCATTTGGGAGGCTGAGGCCAGAGGATCCGGGTTCCAGGCTAGCCTCAGCTAGCTAGTGAGGCACTCCTCAACTTAGTGAGACCCTGTTTCAAAATAAAGAATAAAAAATAGGGCTAGGGGTATAGCTCAGAGGTAGAATGGCCCTGGTATCGCAAAAAAAAAAAAAAAAAAAAAAGTTGAGCAAATACCTGCATATCTTTGCAGCTAGAAAACATCTATGTTTATTATATGTACGTATTCATGTATACATATATGCATATGATTTTTATGGTTGTCATGAAATTCAGCATCAGTCTTTGAAAACTGGATATTAGTAAAAATGACTCTATCAACCATCCTTTCTCCCCCATCAGTTTATAATAATATAGGAAAGAAACAAAATCAAGGAAAGATTTTTAATGGCACTTGAGCATCAAGTTCATTGTTCCTTCTTCAACTCGGCAGATAAAGGCTGGTGGTGGGAGAACGTGATCGCTGCCCTTTTCCAGGGACACTCTCCAGTCAGCTGGCTTATCCGTGAAGTGAGTATGTTTATTTTTGAGCCCAGCCCACCCTGACTTCATCTTCTAAGCCAGTGTGTTCATGTTGTGATGCTCTATGCTGCCTAATGATATTCTTTTAATGTAAGAAGGTCCTGAAATGAATAAGCATCCAATTGTTTATAAAATGCATATCAACCTTTTGATAATAAGTATCAGAGATTTAAAAAAAGAAAGTTGGATGCTAAAGTGGCAAGGACAGATTTAATCATTAATAGAGGTTTCTCAAAATAAGAGAAACTTTTTCTTTTTTTTTTTTTTCGGTGGCACTAGGGATTGAACCCAGGGGTATTCTCCCTCCAAGCTACATCCCCAGCCCTATTTTTTATTCTTTTATTTTGAAACAGAGTCTTACTAAATTGCAGAGGGCCTCACAAGTTGCTGAGGCTGACTGTGAACCTGTGAGTCTCCTATCTCAGCCTACCAAGTACTGGGATTACAAGTGTGTGCAACCACGCCTGGCTTATTTTTATTTTGAAACAGTCTCCCTAGACTGATGAATGTCTCCCTGTTTGCTGAGGCTGCCCTTGAACCGGCAATCCTCCTGTCTCAGCCTCCCAAATACTGGGATTGCAAGCATGCGCCACCATGCCCAGTTTAGAGAAACTTTCTGAATTTCTTATTTTTTATTTTCTTAATTTCTTATTAAGAGAATAAACAGAGACAGGGCTCTGTTTTCAGGTGTTGGCTGGAACAAATTCTTTTGGTGGCCTTATGTTTTCTCAGGCAGGCTCTTTAAACAGAGCTAGGGTCATCTAAGGGATGTGACCTTGAGCTGTTAGAAACTGTGTTAGTGTTTGCCTTTCTAGGCCAAGGTTAAGGAAAGTAGAGGGGGGAGCCTGGCTAGAGTTTGGTCAAAGAGAGAATCTTTAGCATAGGTTAGAATTTTCCATAATAAATGCTTGAAAAAAGAGATACTTTTATGTTCTTCTATGGATATAGGTGTGTCCTCCTTTTAGAATCTCATTTACAAATATCTGAATTAACAAACTAAATGCATTAGAAGGCAGCTCTACACACAACAAAAAGATCTGCTTTACACAAACCTATTAAAATGGGTAGGGTTCCAGGCCACATGTAATGTGATTTCACCATAGAAAGCGCACTTCTGGGTGCACATCTTTGGTGCCAGGCCCTGTCCATCGTGAGTCTTTCTGTTCGTTTCTGATTTTGCTCATCTGGCTCTCTGTGACTTTCTGAAGTCCTCCGTAACTCTTGCTTGGGCACTTCCTAAAGATGCTAAGAACTATGTATCCATCATATATTCTTAAAATGACTTTAAAATTTTTCATCATAAAATTAAAGACTGCAAAATATTCAATGTGTTATAAATACTGACATTTAAAAATAAAACTTTAGGCTGGGTGTGGTGGCGCACACCTGTAATCCCATTACTTGGAAGACTGAGTCAGGAGAATCACAAGTTCAAAGCCAGCCTCGGCAATTTAGCTACCCTCTCAGCAACTTAGGGAGACCGTGTTTCCAAAAAAAAAAATAAAATGGGGCTGGGGGTGTAGCTCAGAAGTAGATTGTCCCTCAGTTCAATCCCCAGAACCACTCAAAATAATAATAAATAAATAAAAATAAAACTATTCAAATCTATCTGTTGGAATACCACACTGATTTTTAATTTTTTAACATATAATTTACATACATTGAAGTGCACAGATCTTAAGGCTTTGGTTCAGTATGTTTTGACAATTGTATTTACTCATTTATCCATATAACTACCAACAAAACAAGATGTAGAACATTTCCAAGACCCTAGAAACTTCCCAGGTGCTTCTTTTCAACTAATCCCTAATCCCCTGTCCCACTCCACCCCAAGTAACTACGTTCATATCAGTCACCACAGACATGTTCTGCCTGTTCTAGAATTCACAGAAATAAATCTTTTTTCTTTCACTCAGCATGATGTGTTCCAGACTCACCCATGTTGTTTGGATCATTCTTCTTATTACTGATGAATATTCAGTTGTATGAATCTGTCACAATTTATCCATTTCCCTGTTGATAAACATTGGATGATTTCCAGTTTGGGGCTATTATGAATAAGGCTGATATGGAAATTCATATATAAGTCTTTTTATGAACTTCTTTGTCCATTTCCTCTATTGCAGCTGGGTAAATATGTAGGAGTGGAATTGCTGGGTCAAAAGGTAGATACATAATTAAGGTGTAATTCACATGCCATACAACTCACCTTTTTAAATTATACAACTCACTGGTTTCTGATATATTCAAAGAGTTTGAAGGCATCATCACAATCAATTTTAGAACATTTGCATTCCTCCAGAAAGAAATCCTGGGCTCGTTAGCAGTCACTCCCTGTGTTAGCTTTCCCTCCCTGGGACAAAATACCTGAGAAAAACGACTTAGAGGAATAAACCTTTCTTTTGGCTCCTGGTTTCAGTTTGTGGTCAGCTGTCTCCATGGCCTTCGATATGTGGTGAGACAGAACATCACAGTGAAAGGGGTGGAAGAGGAAAGCCACTCACTTCATGGCAACTGGGAAGCAGAAAGAGAGAGGAGTAGAGGGTCGGGTAGACACACACACACACACACACACACACCCCACCCACCCCCCACCCCACCCCACGCCATGGACAAGATATACCAGGCCCCGTCTCCTACAGTTTCCTCCCAACAGTACCATCAGATTATTAACCCACCACCAGTGGATTACTCCACTGATGAAGTTGGAGCCTTCATGATCCAACCACTTCCCAGAAGCCCCGGCTCTGACCACAGCTGCCCCAGGGCCAAGCCTTCAACACAGGAGCCTCTGGGGGACATTTCATACCCAACCCTAATGCTCTCCGTCTCCTGGGATAGGTAAGGTACTTGTCTTCCTGACTTTGTCACCTAAGTGAAATAAGCCACCATGCCCTCAGTATTTCTTACTGATTTTTTTTTTTTTTTTTTTTTTTTTTGCTTTGTTCTCATAGAATTCTGTAAGAGGCAACACATTCTCTGACAGTAGTTGGGGGATGATATAGACTACCTAATCAAACAAATATTCCATCACTTCTATTATTTCATAATTATGCTGAGTTTAGAACAAACCGACTCAAATCAAAATACGTCACCCCTAACAGCAACGTGGCTAAGACAGAGAAAGTCTGCAAAGCCCTACGTTTATGGTTTGTAGTGCTGAGTGATGAGGCCTTTGCAGGTGCCAGTATTTTGAACTCTTTTTTTATTTGGCCCTGTCCCTACCTCCACCCTTGATAGTGTGCCTTAGCAAGATTCTGGATGGGTCAGCATAAAATGTACTTCTCTGGAAAGGTGGCAGAAGGGCACTGTGAAGGTGCAGCTGGGAGGGCACACCCTCTATGGCCACGCTTTCCCCAGCTCAGAGAAGGAGCACACATGGAAGCTGGGGATTTGGAAAGTGACCCCCCTAACTGTCCACACCACAGACCTTTTTGGAAGTCTTCACAGACCCTCAGGGTGTCAGAACACCAGCTAAGCTCACTGCTTGAACATAACCATGCTCTTCCATCTCAAGCTTTTCCAATCGAATCCACCCAGCTGGAACTCTGCCCCTTCCTCTCCTCTCCCTGCAGCGGCCACTTTCCCCATCTCATTTCTGTTCGTCCCTATGGGCCCAGCCATGCAAAGCCTCCCTGGGATGCCTCCTGCATTGCCCTAGGAGAGGACAGGTCCCTACTGTGACACCCACTGCCTCTCCCTCTCCAGGGCTAACACTTACCACACGGTGTCCCCACTGCCTGGGACTCTTCTGTCTTCCTTGGAAACTGGGAAGAACAAGAACCTGGTCAGTGATAGTCACTGCTCTGGCCCCACTTCTGCACCATGCCCAGCACACAGTAGGTCTTCAAGAAATGCCCTTGAAAGAGCAAATGACTGGAGAAACATGAGGAGTCCTGTGTGACAGTGATCTGCCTAGAAAGCAGTCAGCCTGTGCGGTGAGCCTAGCATGGACTTGCAACAGTTCTATTCTTTCACGAGAAATTCCTGCTCCTGCCAAGCTTGGTGGTGCATGCCTGTAATTCCAGTACTTGGGAGGCCGAGACAAGAGGATCAAAGGTTCAAGGCCAGCCTCAGCAACTTAGTGAGACCCTGGAGACCATGTTTCAAAATAAAATAGGACTGATGGTGTGTAGCTCAGTGGCAGAATGCCTCTAAGTTCAATCCCCAGTACAGAAAAAAAAAAAAAAGGAAGAAAAAGGAAGGAAGTTGTGCTGCTGTTGGCTCCCACTGAAGCTGAGGTTTCTTCCTTCTCAGGAGCCCCAGTGGGATATGGTGAGAGCAGTTGAGGTCATAACTGTGGCTTAACATATCAGGAGAAAGCACTTGGGGCCGTCTGTCTATCAGATGTGGACCATTCCCTTGGATGGTGTTGCCAAGTCTGATTTGTCTTTGTTCAGACCCTTAGTGAGTCAGAAAACTTCGAAGCAGCTATTTACAAATTGGCCAAGACCCCCCTCATTGCAGATGTCTATTACATCATCGGTGGCACATCCCCTCGGGAGGGAGTGGTCATCACCAGGAACAGAGGTGGTCCCGCGGACATTTGGCCTCTAGATCCTTTGAATGGAGCGTGAGTACATTAAAGTCTGATCATTTTGTATGACTTTTTTTGTGACACTAGAGGTCTTTTTTGATTTTTAAAGATTTCTTCCCTAGTAATGTCCTAAATAACCTCCAGTAAGACAAGCTAATGTGCTGTGTTATAGGTGGTTCCGAGTTGAGACAAATTATGACCACTGGAAGCCAGTACCCAAGAGAGACGACCGGAGGTAGGTTCCTGAACACTTCCTGGTTGGCGGTGTTTTCTTATGGTCAGGGGAATGTCCCTTCTCCTACCACAAGGGCTGGAGAGACCTCCAGGTGCTGTCCTCTTACAGAAAATGCACCTGTGCCCTCGCCAGTGCTGTGGGCAGGGTGGTGTGTGCAGGAGGGTGGTGGGGAGGGCTCGGTGGTGGGGGGGAGGGGCTGGAAGCATGAGGTCAGCCCTGTCCTCAGAGACAGGAACCCTGGGACCCACCACCAGCTCCACTAGTCACTCACTGTGTGGCCTCTGTTCACCCACCTGTAAATGAAAGGAGAAGGCCAGATTCATGGATTTCTACATAAGACTCTTTAGAAGGAAAGCATTTCCCTTAAATAAGTAAATAAGTAATCCACAACTGGATCATTATCCCTTCCGATTTTGAAAATTCTGTGAAGTCAGTGTGGCCCCAAAGAACAGGTAGCTGTATACTTTGCTTGCCTGTATTGCCCCACATGTTTGATGGCAACGATTCAGTCCCGAAGCAACTGTTTGAGCTTGCCTGGATTCCATTGTTGAGTGAATCCCACCGTCGTTGTCTGGGCCAACCCTGCAAACATGCTGGGGACCACAGTTGCTTTTGAGGAAAGAGAGATAATGAGACTGCGCCTTGCATCATGCCCACCAAGAAAGCAGCTGCAGGGATTCAGGGTTTCCAGAAGTGCCTGGTGATCTTTGACTCCTGTCCTTACAGAACACCTGCCATCAAAGCCCTTAACGCCACGGGGCAGGAGCACCTCAGCCTGGAGACACTCTTTCAGGTAACTCGTATTCTGACGTCCAGCTTACTCAGGATGTTTGGTGGTTTTGTTAATGGGTGAAAAAAATTCTCCTCTGAAATAAATCAAATGTGGTAGATGCAAATCTTGCAGTAAAAGTTCTACGTGGTTAGAAACATTTTTTAAAAGTCACATAACATTTTTGGATCTTGTTTCTGTATAGGCTACAGTATCCATCTTCATCTAAGTTTTTATTCATATTCAAAAGCAATAGGCAGCTGGGTGTGGTGGCATACACCTGTAATCCCAGTACTTGGGAGGCTGAGATAGGAGGGTCACAGGTTTGCAGCCAGCCTCAGCAACTTAGCAAGGCCCTCAGTAACTTAGTGAGACCCTGGTTCAAAATAAATAAAATAGGGCTGGGGGTATAGCTTAAATGTAGAGTGCCTCTCAGTTCAATCCCTAGCTACACACGCGCGCGCGCGCGCACAAAGGCAATAGACAGCTGGGTATAGTGGCACATGCCTGTAATCCCAGTACTTGGGAGGCTGAGACGGGAGGATCACAGATTCAAGACTAGCCTCAGCAACCTAGGGAGATCCTGTTTCAAAATAAATAAAAAGTAGAAGGGCTGGGAGTATAGCTTGGAGGTAGAATGCCCCTGGGTTCAACCCCCAGCACAAACCAACCAACCAACCAACCAAAAAAAGCAATAGGCAGTAGTAATATAAGTTCATTGTTTAAAAGAAAAAAAAAAGAGAGAGAGAGCAGGAATTAAAAGGCCTGTAACTAACCCTGTGGTACAATAAAGTGCTAAGGGGTTGTGTTCTTCCCATAGATGTTCTTTCTACATGTCTTTCTTGTACCCTTTCATAGTTTTGTAATATGATTTTTTTTCCTGCACAGGTTTTGTCTGTGGTTCCGGTTTGCAACAAGTAAGTGACACATTTCCATTGTCACCCCAGAGCAGTGACCTCCCGCTCACACTCCAGCTCACCAGGGACTTGAGGGCTCCTATGAGACGTTGTGGGTGCCGGGGACCCAGCAGTGAGCAGAGTAAAGTCTCTGCTCTGATGGGACTGACATTCTAGTTTTGTGCACACGTGTGTGTATATGTGTGAGTGAATAAACAAATAACCCAAGATTCACAGTGGCTCGCTCATGAGGAAAACCAAAGCTGAGGAGGACAGAGTGACGGGAAGGAGGCAGGCAGTGATGTGTTTGCCCAGCTCCATCTGGTGGCAGGCGGCCTTTGCTGGGATGAGCGCCTTCACTTCAGTCCATCAGGACTAAGCTTTCATCACCTTTGCCCTTCTTTTACCTTCCCGAGGTATTCCCACCCCCACCCCTTGCTGTTGCTCCTTTCACAGACCGTTTAAGTTACTATTTCTCAGCCCGTCACCTTGATGACTGCATTCTGTGAGCTGTGCTTTCTCTGCTCTCTTGCCTGGGATTTTACTCCCCCATGTCTCTGAGGCCAAGCTCTGGGCCAAGGCTGCAGGAAGTGCTTAGTTCAACCTTCGAGGCAGGCGCCACCAAAGCCATGTGGGACTGTGGAAGTCTAGACTGTGACTATTTGAGTGGCTTCTGAAATGTTTGTCAACATAAAATTGTTAGTTGTAAGTGGTCTACTGAGTAACATTTTTCTCTATTGTATAATTGAAATCTCAAGAGGAACTGCAATTAAATGAGTCACTGCTGAGCCAGAATGAACGCAGATCTCTGACTCTCGGGCTTGCACATGTAATGATTAACCCCAGCTAAGGCTGCTGAGTGTGTGAGGTTAACAGAAATAAGTCAGAATACAACCCATCGGCTCCATACTGTCCCCGTGTGCCTTGGTTCATAATTACACCCACCAGCAGTGGAGCCTCCTGCTCTGTAGCCATCAACAGAGAAAACATTAACATAGTGATGGAGAATAGAACTATGACTAAAGTAACTCAGCAGCCGTGGTCCTGTTCACAGCCCTCCATTACCCTTTGACCAGCTCTGCTGGTGCTCAGAGTGCTGCCTTCAGCCGGCTGTGAGATCCAGCTGTGGAGTTCAGTGACTCTCAGCTCCAGCTGCTTTGGGATTGCACCCCAGCTGGTCGCCATCATGGCAAGAGAAGACGGGAGTGAAGGGAACAGGCCTCTGTGCATGCGTGCATATGTGCTTGCATTGTTTAGGTCTCTTGCTTCCAGAATGTGGGATAAATGGCTGTGTCTTCCATCCTTCCCTCTGGGCAAGAGGGGCATGTGCCTTAGTCCCTGAGCTTTCTTTTTTCTTTTTTTCTTTCTTTTTTTTTTTTTTTTTTTTTTTTTTTGGTACTGGGGATTGAACTCAGGAGCATTCTACCTCTGAGCTATACCTCCAGCCCTATTTTTTATTCTTTACTTTGAAACAGGGTCTCACTAAGTTGTGGAGTACCTCACTAGGTAGCTGAGGCTGGCTGGGAACCCGGATCCTCCGGTCTCAGCCTCCCAAATGCTCGGATTACAAGCGTGCGCCACCACGCCTGGCTAGTCCCTGAGCCTTCCAGGATCCACTCTAGCTCCTCTGGCTGTGGCCCTCTCTGGACATAAGCAATCTGCTGGGCCAGGGCCATGTGCCTGCCCCGAGTCTGGCCCAGGCACTCAGTACCCCAGGGTCCCTGGACAGCCCAGGCTCATTTCCAGACCCCTGTGGTCCCGAGGCTGGTGTCTCCTGATGGTGGTGAGCAGCCTTCGTTGGACTCCTGTCCTGAGAGGGCCAAGGAGAGGCTGCTTGTTGGGGGACATGGATGGAGCCTGGATGTCTGAGGCGTCACATAGTGTGAGGAAGTCCCTTTATGAGGGCCGGACAGAGCCAGGGTAAAGGCCAAGGGCAGGCTGTCACTCACCAGCTAAACTGAACTTGAGGAGTGTGAAAATTTTAAATTGAGCTTGGTTTTCCACAGTGGAACCTCGGAAGTAGTGCTGTCAAAATAAGAGGAAAGAATGCTTTGACCTCTTGATTTATACATTCTGACATATGAGCCTCTATTTATCTTCTTGTCCTAGATCTCAAGTGTTTGAAATCCCCCCCACACACACTTTCAGAACATTAGAGGAAATGATACATATATAAAAATTTCTCTTGCTGTTTTTAGCTACACAATTTATACCACAGTTATGAGTGCTGCCAGCCCAGACAAGTACATGACAAGGATCAGAAACTTGAGCTGAAAGTAAGTATGGAGAGTGAATTTGTCCACGTTGTGAAAGATTTGCCAAAGCTGTTGATGTTATTGTTATGGGGATGGGGATGGGGATGGGGATGAAGGGGTATGTGCTGCTATTTTTCACAGAAGATGGTAGCCTCCTTAAGATTTATACATAGCCAGGCATGGGGGTGCACACCTGTAATCTTACTACTTAGGAGGTTGAGATAGAAAGTTCGTAGGTTTGAGGATAGCTTTAGAAACTTAGCAAGACCCTCAGCAACTTAGTGAGACCCTGTTTTAAAATTTTAAAAAGGGCTGGAGGTGTATATCAGAGGTAGACTGCCCCTGGGTTCAATCCCCAATACACCTCCCCCCCCAAAAAAAAAGAGAAACAAAAAGATTTATATATATGTAATTTTCTTTCTTTTTTTTTTTTGCGGTACTCGGGATTGAACCCAGGGGCATTCTACCTCCGAGCTACACCCCTAGCCCTATTTTTATTCTTTATTTTTGAAACAGGGTCTCACTAAGTTGCGGAAGGCCTCACTAGGAAGCTGAGGCTGGCCATGAACCCGGATCCTCCGGTCTCAGCCTCCCGAATGCTGGGATTACAAGTGTGCACCACCATGCCCGGCCATATGTAATTTTCTGACAAGCATTTTGTATATGATTGTCATCATTAGACATTTTACTTTGAATTGTTTGTATGAAACTGAAGTCTTCCAGTGCCATGTGCCTCCACCCCTTAGTCAGCCCTGCTCACAGGACAAGGTGCTATCTCTTCATGTACATGGAGGGGGGGATACCTTGGAAGAATCATGTGTCCCCAGAGTCACAGTGAGGCCCAGCACATTTATAGCATCAGAAGAGATTCTGAAGGCAAAGGATACTCAAAGAATTCATTCCAGGTACTGATGAGCCCATAGGCGAGGGGAAAGACATGAGGAGAAAGAAAGAATCTCTGAAATCATGGAAATCAGACCTTCTGGGCAGCACAGTTCTATCCTAAGGCTGCTCTGGAGTTTGTGAATCTGGCCTGATGAGTCATTCATTTATCATGGGAATGTTAAAAATCACTGTGAATTAAATGCATTTATTTTGTTTCTTCCCTTACAGGTGATTTCTTTTCTTTTTTTTTTTTTTTTTTAACAAATGAAATTCTCAAAGAGCTGCACTTTTAGACAAAGTGAAAGTATGGTATTATTTTGTGAACAATGCAGACTCCTTCCTCATTCAACTTTTCAGCCTATGCTGTGAAGTGTTTGAGAGATCTGCTCTGGCCTTCTCCTCCCTTCCTGGTCACCTTGCTCCTCATTACGCTTCTACCCTGGCTTGCACAACTCTAAGATAATAGGTCTCAGAGGTCAGGCTGGATCCTCGGACTTTCTTCCTGGCTTCTCATAATTCTGTATCCACACCCCTGCTTATCCACTAATGCAGTTCATTAGTGGATAACTAATGACTTCCTTGTTTGTTGGGAAGTGCTTCTGAAAGAGTCCAATAAAAAAGTTTCTTTGAGGGCTGGAAGTATAGCTCTGTGGTAGAGCACTTGTTTAGTATGTATGAAACCTTGGATTCTATCCCTAGCACCACCACCAAAAAAAAAAAAAAGTTGGAATAGAGCCCCTTCGAAGGTCTGTTAGTCTGACCTTTGATGGTATATTTCCATGTGATGGGATCCTCACTTTTTATAATGTTTCTACTTTTTTTTTTTTTAACCAGTTGGCCTCCTTTTTTTCTAAATAGCTACTTTCTTACTGCTTTTTGAAAGTAATATGAAACCAAATCATTTTTATTGTCACTTATCATTTGATAATAAAATGTTGGAAAAGATGTTCGCAGAGAGAATAAAACAATTTTCCAAGATATTGAGTGTTGTCTTCTTCTTCCTTTCTTACCCCTGGAGTCCAGTGGTTCTGAACAGCTGCCCTGAAAAACAACTCTCCAAGATGGTATTTTCTGTAAGTGTCAGAATTCAAGAGAGTGAAGAGCTCATTGTAGAATTTTTGTTGTTATTGTTTTGTTTTTTGGTGCTGGGGATTGAACCGAGGGGATTCTACCTCCAAGCTACATCCCCAGCCCTATTTTTAGTCTTTATTTTATTTTATTTTATTTTGCAGTACTGGGGATTGAAATCAGGGGCGTTCTACCTTCGAGCTATACCCCCAGTCCTATTTTTTATTCTTTATTTTGAAACAGGGTCTCACTAAGTTGCGGAGGGTCTCACTAAGTAGCTGAGGCTGGCTGCAAACCCAGATCCTCCGGTCTCAGCCTCCCATGTACTGGGATTACAAGCATGTGCCACTATGCCCAGCTCATAGAATTTGTTTTATTTTGTTTTTCATATATACATGAAAGAAATTTCTTTGAGGATGAAGTCAGAAAAGGTTAAAATCATGAACCTTTGATTGGATGTTTTGATTGGATGTTCTAGAAGAACTGTTGCCCAGCACAGAGCATCCCTGTCCTGCTGTACTGCTTACCTATCTAGTGGCCCAGAATAGTCATAGTTCTTCTTGGACAGTGTTGGACAAACATTTAATTTTCACCCACCAAGGCCTTTTTAAAATCAATATGAAAAGTAGCTTACTTTTGCCAGATATATTACACTGCCATTGAGACTAGAAATTTCTATTCATTAGTCTCATTTCATTCTTGCTTCTTGGAAATACAGCATGATTTTTGGATGGAAATTTGAAGAATACCCTAGTTTTAACCAGGCAAAGCAAAGTCTTTGAGGGCTTTACAGAACAGTCTCTGGTTGTGTTCCAGATCTTGGTGTCCTGTGGTTTGAGTACTGTGTTTCTAGATGTAGACTTATTTTTTAATTAGCCTGGTTGGGTTTGTTGTGCTTCACAAATTTCAAATGTACGTCTTTTATTCAATTTTGGAGAATGCTCAGTTATCTAAGATTTGCTCTCCTATATTTTCTTTTTGTTTCTCCTGAACTCCAGAACTACTGAAGGAGTTCAGAATATGGGTAAGGATTATTTTTGGCACTTGAAATACAAGAATTTTCTGTGACTCCCCCTTTTTCCCCTTTTTATTTTCATTTATGTATGTATTTATTTTTGCAGTGCTGGGACTTGAACGCAGGGACACTCTGCTACTGAGCTACATCCTCAGCCCTTTTTATTTTTTGAGACAAGGTCTCTCTAAGTTGCCCAGGCTGGCCTCGAACTTGTGATCCTCCTTGCCTCTGCCTCCCGAATAGCTGGGGTTACAGGTGTGTGCACCGCTGTGCCTGGCTTCCCTTTTTTCCTTTAAAACAGGAGAGGAAAAACTCCATATGGAAGATGTCCTCTCTAGATCAGGAAGAAGGTGACATTCTTATCAAGGATGGGAAATTGAAACAAGAGAATTCTCTACAACCAACCTTATTAAACTAACAATTATCTTGCTAGTAATTTGTCCACTGTTTGATCATGTCTTCATAATTTACTATTCTTTGCCCATCTCAGCATAGATGCTTCTAAATTTATGAGAGGATTATATCCCAATAAACCAATCATAAGTTGAAAATATTGTAAGTCAAAAATACATTTAATAGGTAACAACACAGTATACTGTAGAGTAGGTTATTTTCTCCCTTGTGATCATGTGACTGACTGGGAGCTACAGCTTGCTGGACAGAAAGGGAGGGAGAAGAGAGAATTGCACATCAAAATGCAAGATGTAGGCCAAGTGTGGTGACACATTCCTGTAATCCCAAGTACTTGGGAGACTGAGACAGGAGGATCACAGGTTCGAGGCTAATTTCAGCAATTTAGCAAGACTCTCAGCAACTTAGTGAGACCTTGTTTAAAAATAAAAAGGGCCAGTGGTGTAGCTCAGATGTAGAAGGCCCCTGGGTTCAATCCCCTGTACCCCCCAAAAAAACCCTGAAAATACAGTTTTTAGCAAATACATAAGCCTTTTGCCCCCTTATAAAATAGAAAAAATGGTCAAGTTTAATTAGTGTTAACTTGTGCGCCATCTGTATAGTAAAGTAGATATAAAGAATTAAAATGGCTTATAAGATGTGAAAATAATTTGAGTGTCTACCCATGGATGAATGGATAAAAATGAGATTTATACATATAATGGAACATTATTCATCTTTTTAAAAAGAAAGGAATTTATTTTTCTGCTGAGGAGAAAATTCCTTTACCTATTTTTAGGATCTTGGGCTAGAGTCCTGCAAATTAGACTGACATAAGACAAATTAACAACTGAAATTAACAGGTGTATATCACAGATATAACACGTGTGAGTGTCCAGAGATGAGTAACTCAAAGGTTTGGTTAGAAGTTGAGTTTATATAGCATCTTAGCAAAGGAATAAAATGTTTTTAGAAAAGTAACAAGAAAAAGAGAAAGAACCTTTAGTCTTTAGTGGCCAATTTGGGAAGGCTAGATAGATAGATATAGATGATAGATAGATAGATAGATAGATAGATAGATAGATAGATAGATAGATAGAAAACTAACAGCAGACGAAGGCTAGCTAGTGAAGTTCGGTGTGTAGATTTCTCTGTTACCAAAAGGGTCCAGCGTTGTCTCCAGTGAGTAATCTTTATCCTCCCAGGTAGAGGGGGAGAGGGACACCTTTGTGAACTTATGGCTTGCTTGTAGGCAATGGAGGAAAAGCAAAGAGCTTTCTTTGTGCTTGCTATTTCCTAATTGCCTTTGGCTCAGAATATTTCTTGTCAGAGAGGCACATTTTGGGGTGATGTATTTGGGTTTCCTTCACTACAATACGTGCCAACATGGATGAAATTTGAGGACATTATGCTAGGTGAAATAAGACAGACAGATAAATACTGTGCAATTCTACTTACATGAGACATCTAAAATAGTGTGAGAAGCAGAGTAGAGCCATGGCTGTTGGGGGCTGAGTAGAGGGGAATGGAAAGTTGCTATCAACTGCCATGAAGTTTCACTTATGCAAGATGAACAACATCTATAGAGAGCTACTGAATAACATTGTGCCTATAGTTAATGATATTGTATTACACACTTAAAAGTCTAGGAGGGGAAGCCAGGTATGGTAGCATATGCTTGTATTCCCAGCTACTTGGGAGACTGAGGCGGGAGGATCCCTTGAGCCCAGGAGTTTGAGGTCAACTTGGGCAGTGTAGTGGTGAGATTCTGTTTCATAAAACAAAAACTAAGAGGTATGTTTCATGTTGTGCTCTTACCACAATAAAATAAATTAAAAATAAGAGCAAAAATAAGAAAAATACTAAAAGAAATTAAATAGCTTGGCCTACAGTAACTGCATGGGAAATGGAAAGAGATGATTTTGTAAATAGCCTCTGTGTGTGTGTGTGTGTGTGTGTGTGTGTGTGTGTGTGTGTGTGTATTACTGGGGATTGAACCCAGGGACATTTTACCTCCGAGCTACACCCCCAGCCCTATTTTTTATTCTTTATTTTGAAACAGGGTCTCATTAAGTTGGGGAGGGCCTCACTAAGTAGCTGAGGCTGGCTGTAAACCTTTGATCCTCTTGTTTCAGCCTCCCAAGTACTGGAATTACAAGCGTGTGCCACCATGCTTGGTGTAAATAGTCTTTAAAAAAAAGTCTATAAGGAAGCCGGGCGTGGTGGCGCACACTTGTAATCCCAGCATTCGGGAGGCTGAGACCGGAGGATCCGGGTTTGCGGCCAGCCTCAGCTACCTAGTGAGGACTCTGCAACTTACTGCGACTCAATTTAAAAAATAAAGAATAAAAAACCTGCTCGTGGTGGCACACGCTTGTAATCCCAGCATTTGGGAGGCTGAGACCGGAGGAACCGGGTTCGAGGCCAGCCTCAGCTACCTAGTGAGGCACTCCCCAACTTAGTGAGACCCAGTTTCAAAATAAAGAATAAAAAAAAAAAATAGGGCTAGGGGTATAGCTCGGAGGTAGAATGCCCCTGAGTTCAATCCCCAGTACCGCAAAAAAAAAAAAAAAAAAGTCTATAAGGTGGTGGTTTACACTTGTAATCCCAGTATTTGGGAGGCTGAGACCGGAGGATCCGGGTTCGAGGCCAGCCTCAACTACCTAGTGAGGCACTTTGCAACTTAGTGAGACCCTGTTTCAAAATAAAGAATAAAAAGTAGGGCTGGGGGTATAGCTTGGAGGTAGAATACCCCTGAGTTCAATCTCCAGGGCCGCAAAAAAAATAAAATAAAAACTATAAGTAGCCAGGTGCAGTGGTGCATACTTGTCATTGGCAATTATCTAATTATAATAACACAAAGGCTTATGGCTGTTTTACTTTTTGGTAGAGGGCAACTTATCAAAATTAAAAATTTTAAATCAAATTTTAAAATTTTATATGGTTCAATGTAATATCCAATTGAACAGCTTAGAAACATGTAATAAAGGAGAAACTTCTAAATTCCTATTCATCATAGAAATCTTCAAAATACTTCTTTCAAGGATGGGCAATCAGGAAGAATAAAAAGGATAAAGAAGATTTTTAATAACATAATTAACAAGCTTAACTTACTAGATATAAGTTAGTAAACAAAGTATAAATTGTTTTGCAAATTCCCATGAACTATTTAGTAACTACCAGCACACACATAGCATCCTAGACTAATTGAAGGATAAATTGGTAGGTAATATGGATTGATAGTTTTGATTATATCTGAAGGGAAAAGTGTCCACAGAAAGGGCAGGATATTTCAGTCAGGTTTTGTAAACAGAGAAAAAGCCCTACAACTCCGCACACCCCACCCCTACCCCACCCTGGGTCTGGTCAGCACTCTCCTTTCTGGGTTAAGGAGCTCAGGCTGCTCAGACGTGGAGCTGAAAACACAGCCTCCTAATCCAGGAGGGTAAGAAGATTTGGGACTGGGGAGGGGCAGCAGTGGGAGAGAGACACCACCTCCAAGAGTGGGGCCTGGGTGCCCAGGAAACCCTGCAACTCAGCAACTCTCCCTCCGTGCCTCCTCGGGGGCCTGGTCTTGAGCTCAGGGGTGCCCAGAGCTTGGAGGTGGGGAGTGCCCAGCATTTGTCCGTTATCGTCACTGCAGATGTCATGCTTGCCTCTGGGAAGAAGGTCACCAGACCAAGGCTGAGCTTAATTTAATGGACCTGGAAGGCAGGAAGATATCACATCAGCCAGGTACCGTAGCCACCTCTGAAGACAGGATAGCAATCACATCTGTGCATTAAAGGATTCTGCCTCCTTGCACCTCCTAGCAAAAAACCACCCAAGAAGGTAAGAAATGGATGGGAACATGAGGACCACCATCATAGCTTTCCACAGGAAAGAAATACAGGTTGGGATTGGGGACAGGGGGTCAGGAGAGTCCCTTTGTCACTTCATCATCTCATCTAGGGAGGGTCCTTGCTGTGTGTGTTTCAGGGTCTTCAGGTCCTGGGTCACCCATCTTCCTTCCATTTATTAGGCTCATTTAGTTGACAGATAAACACTAACCTTTTTAAAATCCCAGTACTTGCCAGGCTGACAGGAGGGTCACAGGTCTGAGGTTAGCCTCAGCAACTTAATGAGACCCTGCTTCAAAACAAAAAGTAAAATAGGACTGGGAGTGTAAGGTAGAATGCCTCTGGGTTCAATCTCCAGTAAAACACACACACACGCACGCGCACATGCACACACATGCACATGCACACATACACACACCCCACAAATGATAATGCCAGATATGGATGATGCTAAGTTCTAGACTCTAGAGGTAAAGTTTAGGAGTCACTAAAAGACATACCATTTCAATGGGGTGCAGACGTCATGCCAGTCACCTGAAGAGATGGCTGAGTGGGAATGTCACCAGCAGAGGCAGTCAGCCATTACCAAAAGGTGCTGATTCAACAGTGTGAGGCTACAGGAAGGTCATTTTCCATATCTGATCTTATGAAATTTTTACTTTTTCAGTTTCGAGAATTTTTTCACCTTCCTTTCTATTTATTTTTTCTTAGTGACTTCTAGAACATTCTCTGCTAGTGTGTAGATAACTTCACTTTGTTACTATAAGCAGCTACATATCATACCTAGTTAGTTAGAGCCACTTTAATTTTTTTCTTATATGTAACAATTTTGAGAAAATGTCATTTATTACTATTTTTGTGTGTGTGGTGGTGCTGTATATTAAACCCAGGGCCTTGTGTATGCTAAGCAAGTACTCTACCACTGAACTATACTCTAGCCATCATGTATTAATTTGTAATGATAAAAGTTATAATGGAACTATATAAGTCAGAAATGAAAATTTCAGCCGGGTATTGTGGCCCACCCTGTAATCCCAGTACTTGGGAGGCTGAGACAAGAGGATTGCAGGTTTGAGGCCAGCCTCAACAATTTAGAGAGATCCTCAGCGACTTAGCAATATCATGTTTCAAAATTAAAAAAAAAAAAAAAAAAAGTTAGTGGTGTACCAGTAGATCATGCGTGGATTCAATCCCTAGTACAAAATAAAATCAAGTTAATAACAAAATAAATGAAAATCTGTTTCCCAGCTATATCTCCAGAGGTAATCACTATTAAGAGTTTGGTGTAGAGCCAAGTGTGGTGGCACATGCTTGTAATCCCAGTACTTGGGAGGCTGAGACAGGAGGATTGCAGGTTCAAAGCCAGCCTCAGCAACTTAGTGAGGCTCTCAGCAACCTAGTGAGGCAGTTATTTACCTTGTAGAAAAGTTGTTGGAGACAGAGCTATGATGCTGCCCTAGAGTGAGGAAGTGGTAACTGCGATGGGCCAGTAAACAGTGATGGAAGCAACGAAGCCTTTTATCAGGCACCTGTCAAAAGCATCTTATTCAGCCACCATATTTGGACTTGCAAATTCATAAGAAATAAGGTACCAGAGGCAGCTGAGGACTTATTCAATAATAACCCCAATGCAGTAATAATCAGTATCCATCAGCTGTTGGTTCACGCTTCATTGAAATGGTATGTCTTTTAGTGGTTCTTAAACTTGAGCTAGGGATGTATTTTTGATTCGCATTCACGTGTACTTGGAAGGCTAAGACAGGAAGATCACAGGTTCAAGGCCAGCATCAGCAAGTAGTCAGACTCTCATCAACCTGAGACCCTGTTTCCAACTAAACATAAAATAGGGCGGGGCTCATAAAATAGAGTGTGGGCTCAATTCCCAGTACTACACACACACACACACACACACACACACACACACACACACACACACACAAAGAAGCAAAAGTATGTTTCTAGATTGTAAAGAAAAGCCAGTAGAGTGGTGGAAAACAGAGGAGAGAGATGGGATGGGACACAGAGGGACTTCTTGGGGAGGAAGGCCTTATGCACTGAGACTGGAGAGGTAGGAGGGATGCTTGCACATGACTTGGAGACACTGTGGTCCTCCTGAACCAACACTCTACCTGAATTTCCCGTTACAGATTCCCCGTTCCTTTGGTCATCAGACAGCTCACTGTCCCTTGTATCTGCTCTCTGCAACCTGCAGGAACGTCACATTTAAACTATGGGAAGCAGCACCTCCACCCAACATCATTTTGCTTTTCAGAATGCAGAGAAAGGTATGTGACTGGCAGGGTAGTTGCTAACCTGTTGACCAGTTCAGAAGAAAGGTTTTGGGATCAAACACAGAGTCAGTATTATGCAATGCATGGTTAAGAGCCAGAGGGTCTGGGTTCAAGTTCTGGCTCTACCATTTACCAGCTGTAAAAGAGATCCATTTAACCTCTTTGGGTCTCAGCTTCGCTTCCTTATTTTGTTTGTTTGTTTTTTGTGGTACTAGGGATGGAACTCAGGGTCATTTTACCTCGGAGCTATACTCCCTGCCCTATTTTATTCTTTATTTTGAAACAGGGTCTCACTAAGTTGCAGAGAGCCTCACTAAGTAGCTGAGGCTGGCCATGAACCTGCAATCCTCCTGTCTCAGTCTCCCAAGTACTGTGATTACAAGTGGGTGCCACTACACCCAGCTGTCAGTTTCCTCCTTCTTCTTCTTCTTCTTCTTCTTATTATTATTATTATTATTATTTATTTATTTATTGCGGTTCTGGGGATTGAACCCAGGGACATTCTACCTCCGAACTATACCCCCAGTCCTATTTTTTATTCTTTATTTTGAAACAGGGTCTCACTAAGTTACGAAGGGCCTCACTAAGTAGCTGAGGCTGGCCAAGGACCCGGATCCTCCAGTCTCAGCCTCCCAATGGTATTATAAGTGTGCGCCACCACACCCGGCTAGTTTCTTTATTTTTAAACCAGGGAAAATAATGATAATAATGACAATATTAATAATGATACCTCTCCTTGGACATTTGTTCTGAGTATTAAATGAATGACTTACTATAACTATAAAGTAATTAGAATAGTGTCTGGCTCATGGTAAGAATTCCAAATAAGTATTAGTTACCTTTAGTACCAAAATTTGTGTGTGGTTTAGAAACAACCCAAGGTTAGTTGTTTATTAATTGTCTGAACAATGAGACAATGAAAGATTATGCATGGACCATGGTGATCCTGCCAAGATGGGGTATATCAAGGTGGTAGGTGGGACTGGGGCTTTTATATCATTTGAAGGAATATTCTAAAAGTTGAAGCAAACAAACAAAAAAATAAAAATAAGATAAACTTCAAAGTGTCTTTTTTTTTTTTTTTTTTTTGCGGTACTGGGGATTGAACTCAGGGGCATTCTACCTCCAAGCTATACCCCCAGCCCTATTTTTTATTCTTTATTTTGAAACCGGGTCTCACTAGGTTGCGGAGTGCCTCACTAAGTAGCTGAAGCTGGCCGCGAACCCGGATCCTCCGGACTCAGCCTCCCGAATGCTGGGATTACAA
>PVLC010015944.1:0-36144 GCA_004027655.1 Graphiurus murinus
TACATTGCTCCATCCTAATCACCTATGATCCATAATATACCTGAGGGTTCATTTTGGCATTGTGCATTCCATCAATTTGAAGAGATTTGTAGTGACACGCATCCATCATTATAGTATCATGCAGAGTATTTTCACTACCTTGAAAATCTTCCATACTCTGCCTATTCAACAACCCCTTCTACCCCTCAACAATTACAGATGTTTTACTGTCTCCATAGTTTTTCTTGCCTCAAAATGTCATGTATTTGGAATCAGAATACAGGTAGCCTTTTCATATTGATTTATATTAGTTACTAATGTGCACTTAAATTCACTCTGTTTTTCCATGATTTGATAGCTTAATAATTTTCAGTGTTGGATAATATTTCATTGCCTGAATGTACCACACTTTATTTCTCATTTCACTTATATTGAGAATGACATCTTTGTTGCGTAAAAGTTTTTGCAATTATGAAGTTGCTATAAACATCTATATGAAGATTTATGAGTGGACATAATATTTTCAATTCCTGTGTGTGAATACCAAACAGCATGACTGTTAGATTATGTGGTCAGAGTATGTTTACTTTTGTGAAAGTCAGACAAACTCTATTTTAAAGTGGTATAGCATTTTTGTTTCCTTTCAGCATTTGACCATTTGCCCTACTTTCTAGTTGGTAGTTGGTGGTTTTAAAGTTCTAGATTTGGATATTCTAAAAAGTATGTAGTGGTATCTCATTGTTTCAGTTTGCATTTTCCCAATGATATGATATGGGGCATCTTTTCATATTATTTGCTACATACACTTTCTTTGCTGAGATATCTGTTAAGCTCTTTGGAATACTTTTCAATTGAGCTATTTTTCTTTTTACTGCTGATTTGTAAGTGTTCTCTGTTTATTTTTAATAATGATCCTTCATCAGATGTGTGCTTTGTGAATAGCTTCTCACAGTCTGTGTCTTGTTTTGTTCTCTTGCTAGTATTGCAGAGAAAGGGTTTTAATTTTATTAAACTCCTATCTATTAATTATTTCTTTCATGGGATAGGCTTTGCTGTATCTAAAAAAAAGTCATTACCACATTGTACCAGTAAAATTCTTAAAAACAAAAGGTCATCACCACATCTCAGATTGCCTAGATGTTATCTATGGTGTTATCCTCTAGAAGTTTAGCAGTTTTGTGTTTTATATTTAGTTCTATGGTCCATTTTGAGTTTATTTTCATGAAGCATGTAAAGTTTGTTGCTAGTCTTTTTTTTTTTTTTTTTGCATGTGGATGCTCAAGTTTTTCAAAAGTATTTGTTGAAAAGCTTATATTA
The DNA here is from genome assembly GCA_004027655.1 of Graphiurus murinus. Lineage (NCBI taxonomy): Eukaryota > Metazoa > Chordata > Mammalia > Rodentia > Gliridae > Graphiurus > Graphiurus murinus. The sequence goes on from PVLC010015944.1 coordinate 1,297, forward strand.
TTTTCCTTATTGCATTGCCTTTAATTCTTTAGTAAAGATTAGTTGAATACATTTATGTGGTCTGCTTCTGGGATTCCTATTCTTTTCCATGGATCTATTTTCCTGTTCTTTGTCGAATACCACAGTCTCTTCATTATTATGGCACTATAGAAATTCTTAAAGTTGGTAGGAAAGGTTTATCCTCTGACTTTGCTCTTCAAAATTGTGTTGGCTGTTCTGAGGCTTTTGCCTTTCTATATAAACATTAGAATCGATTTGTTGATATCAACAAAAATAACTTGCTGGTATTTCAGTTGAATTTACATTGACTCTATAGGTCAAATTTGTGAGAATTAATCTTTTTTATTATTATTTTTCTTAGTACTGAAGATTGAACCCAGGGCCTCTTGCTTGCTAACCAAATACTCTACCATTGAGGGACACCTCCACACAAAAACTAATATCTTAGCTGGGTGTGGTGGTGCACACTTGTAATCCCAGCATTTGGGAGGCTGAGGCCGGAGGATCCGGGTTCGTGGCCAGCCTCAGGTACCTAGTGAGGCACTCCACAACTTAGTGAGACCTGGTTTCAAAATAAAGAATAAAAAATATGGCTGGGGGTATAGCTCGGAAGTAGAATGCCCCTGAGTTCAATCCCCAGTACTGCAAAAAACAACAACAACAACAAAAAATTAACATCTTGACAATATTGAGACTTATAATTCAAGAACAATAAGTATCACTCTCATTTATTTGTTTCTTTGCACATATATCAATTTGTATACATATTGTTATATTTATCCTTAAGGATTTCATATTTTGGGGTGCTAATATAGATGGTATTGTTTTAATTTCAAATTCTACTTGTTTTTTTCTATATATATGGAAAATAACGATTGCTGTATGTTATTCTTATGTCCTATAATCTTACTTTACTATAATTTCTTATTAATTTTAAGAGGCTTTTTCATTGAGGTTTTTTTTTTTTTTTTGTACTGGGGATTGAACTCAGGCATTCTACATCTGAGTTACAATCCCAGTCCTATTTTATTTTTTAGCTTGAAACAGGATCTCACTAAACTGAGGACAGCCTCACAAGGTGCTGAGGCTGGCCATAAACCTGTAATCTTCATGTCTCAGCTTCCCAAGTACTGGGATTAAAAGCGTGCACCACCACACCCAGCTGACTCAGATTTTCTGCGTAGATAATCATGTCATATGTGAGCAAAGACAATTTTATTTCTTCCTACCAAATCTGCAAATCTTTTATTTTCATTTTTTGCCTTATTGCATTAGCCAGTGCTTCAAGTATGATATTGAAAAAGTGTAATGAGACATTCTTGTTTTGTTTCTTTTTTTTCCTCTGGCTTTAATGGGAAAGCTTCAAGTTTCTTATAATTAAGTAAGATGTTTGGTGTAGTTTTTTTTGTTGTTTGTTTGTTTATAGGTATTATTTATCAAGTTGAGGAATTTATAATTTTACCTTACTGAAAGGTTTTATCATGAATGTGTTGTGATTTCCAAATTTTTTTTGTGTGAATCTGTTGATATAATTTTGTGATTTTTCATCTTTAGCCTACTAAAGAGATATATTACATTTATTGGTTTTCAATTGTTGAACTAAACTTGTATACCTGGAATAAATCTTATTTTTTCATGGTTTATGATTATTTTTTGTCCATTGTTAAATTGGATTATCTAGTATTTTGTTGAGAATTTTGTCTCTGTATTCATGAGGAATTTTATTGTGAAGTTTTCTTGTAATTTGTCTGATTTGGGTAAAGTAATGTTTGTCTCAGGAAGAAAGATTGAAAATCCCCTCAACTTCTGTCTTCTAAAAGAGATTATAGAGTATTTTTTTGCAATTTATCTGAATAACATGAGTTTGAACAATATGGGTCCATTTATATCTGATTTTTTTTTCCAAAATTTTGACAATTTGACAAAACTTGCAGATGAACTACACAACCTACACATACTGAAAAATTAGTAAGTTAGATTTGTCTCAAATGCATTAAATATATGTAGATAATGGTATTTATTTATTTATTATTCATTTATTTATTTTGGCACTGGGGATTGAACCCAGGGGCATTCTACCTCTGAGCTACACTCCCAGCCCTATTTTTATCCTTTATTTTGAATCAGGGTCTCACTAAGTTATAGAGGGCTGCTACGGCACCTTAATAGCTGGATCTTGAGCAAGGCTCCATCCGCTGGAGTCCTACAAGTCAGACAATCCAAAAATAGGAATTCGTGGCATTTCCCACTTTGCATTATTATATTCTGGAAATTATGGGTGCTTTGAGTTTTGATTTTTTATTAATTATAAGAAAAACTTCTTAGAAACATGTGGCTTGACAGATACTGATCTCTTAGCAGTGCCTTAAGACAATAAGCTTTAGCCTAGAAACAGGCTTTGCAAGTTCATCTAAATTGTTCCTGCCTGGTCTCCCCACTACCTGGTCTCCCTGAAACCTGCTAACTACCTAGATAAGACAGAACACTGCTTAGAGGGGCTAAGAAAAATTGTAAAGATTTTAACTAGTAGAAAAGAATTTTTATATACATGTTGTAAACCTAACTGGTTATGGTTAATCTTTAGAAAAACAAGTCTGTAAAAATTCCTGTTCTATATGCCTCACTGTAAAAAAAAAATAGTATAAATCTGTGACTGACAAAAAATAAAACAGATGTGCTTCTTCACTGCCTTTGGGTGTGAGGGTATTCGCGCGACCTCCTCTCATTCCACACCAATTGAGGGACCCCCAACCCCACAGTCATGAGGGCTGGACCCCGGCAGAGTGACTCACTAAGTAGCTGAGGCTGGCCTTGAACCTGCAATCCACCTGTCTTGCCTTCCAAGTACTGGGATTACAAGCATGCGCCACCACCATGCCCAGCTGATGATGGTTTATTTTATCACCTACACTATAAAATATAGATTAATATCTTATAAAAAATTAAAGTTTATCAAAACTCGTGCACACGAACATTTACAAACTGGCATCATTGGCAGTCAAAAGAAATGTAAAAAAAATTAGACTACAGATTTAAAAATAATAATCACAGAAAATCAACATAGTACATACTGCACTATGGTAATATATTTATAGCCCCCTCCAATAGCTATTGTGTTGAACTCAAGTGTGGAATATATCCACTGAAAACACAGCATGACACTTATCCTTTCTGCATGATCAGTTCCTGTTTCCAGTAAATTGCATGGCAGTAAAAAGGTACCTCTCATAGTTCTCAAGTGTTCTTCACTGTGTGCAGTACATATAGCATACAATGCATATGTTAATCATCTGTTTATGTTATTGATATGTCTTCCAGTCAACAGTAAGTTTTAGTAGTTAAGGTTTAGGGAAGTCAAAAGTTATGCACAGATTTTCAAATGCAAAGGTGAACAGCAAACTTACCCACCAATCACACATCTTTGTTAGCTTCCACATATTAGGAGAGCATTCGATTTTTAACTTTTTGTGACTGACTAATCTCACTTAACATAATGTTTTCCAGTTCCATCCATTTCCTTTCAAGTAACATGATTTTGGTCTTCTTTATGGCTGAGTAAAATTCCATTGTGTACATATCCCATAGTTTTGTAATCCATTCATCTGTTGATGGACATCTTGGCTGGTTCTATAGTTTGGCAATTGTAAACTGTGCAGCTATAAACATAGATACACATGTGTTGGTCTGATAGTTTGGTTTCTGTTCTTTTGGGTAGATACTCAGTAGAGGTATTGCTGGATCATATGGTAGGATCATTCCCATTCGTCTGAGGATCCTCCATACTGTTTTCCAAAGTGGTTGCACTAATTTGCAATCCCATCAACAATGTATTAGGGTTCCCACTTCTCCACACCCTCGCCAGCATTTGTTGTTGTTTATGTTCTTGATGGTTGCCATTCTGATTGGAATTAGGTGAAAGGCACAGTCCTTCGTGAATTTTAAAATAAAAATGGGGGAGTTGTGGGAGCCCAGCTGGGCCCTTTCCCCCAAGGCAGTTGCTATCTGCATATATGAGTAATTATACTGACTCTCCTGCTATGGCTACATCGGCATTTCAAAGTCTAGAGATTGCTCCTAAGATGCATAGATGAAAGACCCTCCCACTTCTTAGAAAGTAAATATATGACCCTAAAGGATTATGGTTTTATGACTTTAGAAAATTTACTTGACCAGGCTATGTTAAGAATATAGGCTATATGTGTAAAACGAAGAAATGGTGCTATCTGTGTTCTGACAATGATTGATATGTCATAAATGTCTACATAACCCTGTTGTGCTCAAGAAATGTATAAAAATAAAAACAACAACAACAAAAAAAACAACAACAAAAAAAACTTACCCACTAAGTTGTTCAAGGATCAATTATATTGCTTTTTTAAAATATTTGGTAGAATTTGCCAGCAAATCCATCTTAGACAGATGCTTTTTTGTTTTAGGTTATTAGTTATTGATTTAATGTTGGTAGATTAGACCTATTCAGATTGTCTATTTCTTTTTGTATGCATTTTAGCAAATTGTTTAATTTGAGATATTGGTTCAGTTCATCTAAGTTATAAAATGCAGCTTACTGTGCGGAGGGAGCTGTTGGTAAGATTAGAAGTCTCTGCACATGAATGACTTGGAGTCAAAATTATCAGAGATACAGAGTGACTGGAGAGAAGACAGAAAATCTTCTGCTCCTCCTTTAACCAGTGCCTTTCTTTTATTGAGGGTTTAACCAAAACATTGTAAAAACAATTAAACACAGGAGCCAGCAAAGTAGTCACAGGATAAGTCACAGAAAAACAACAAGGCAATCACAAGATGAATCAGGGAAGGAAAGAGTAAACAATTCTGGGAAATAAGGAAGTTGTATAAGTCTCCGTATCACTTATCAGTCTCATCTGGTCCTTGGAAATTTGTTTGTATGCAAACAATTTCCACTTGAGTGAGCACTTTGTGCTTACCCAGGTTGTGAAGGCTTCCAACAGCTTATAGTTATCTGAATTTTTTTTTTTTTTTTGCGGTTCTAGGGGTTGAACTCAGGGGCATTCTACCTCCAAGCTATACCCCCAGCCCTGTTTTTTATTCTTTATTTTGAAACAGGGTCTCACTAAGTTGCAGAGTGCCTCACTAGGTAGCTGAGGCTGGCCGCAAACCCGGATCCTCCGGTCTCAGCCTCCCGAATGCTGGGATTACAAGCATATGCCACCACGCCCGGCTAGTTATCTGAATTTTTAAAATTAAAAATCTCTTAATATGTTCATGTGGCATGTACATTTCCAAAGCGAATTAACTATATTTTTAATAATTATTTTGTGTACCTGTTTTTATTAGTGTTAGGAATATTAACATTTATCTGTTCTACATATTACTTTTTAAAATAAAATGTATTTTTGTTTTTTGCTTTAGATTTTATTGTTTGCTTTAGATTTTTTTGACTTGCTTAGAATATCCTCCTCCATATTAAATTTGTGTTAGAAATTTGCATTGGGTAATTACCTTTTTATTTATATTTTTATTTTTTTGTGGTACTGAGGATTGACTCATGGTCATTTACCTCTGATCTCCATCTCCAGCCCTTTTTATTTTTGTTTTGAAATAAGGTCTCACTAAATTGCTGAGACTGGCCTTGAGCCTGCCATTCTTCTGTCTCAACCTCTCATGTATTGAGACCTACCATCCCTGTCTGAGTAATTAATTATCTTTTTAAAGTTAATATATTATTTTATGTTCAAAAATGTTTTGCCACATCAGATACAGCTTTTTAAGTTCAGAATTGATAATGCAGCTATTTTTCCTCTTCTAGTTTCATTTATCAATTTGAAGACATACTACAAGTTTTTAAAATAAGAACTCACTATTATAAAGATTTCATAATGTTTAATGTTTATATTAAAATCACTTGTATTTATGAATATATACATTTTCTTCCTTCTTTATTTTTTCTTTTTGTGCGTATTAAAAGTGAACACTGGTTAAATTAAGATAAATTATGAAAAAAAACCAATATATCTCTCTGTAAATATGGGTAGTAACAAAATATTAAGGATACATTCAGAACATTTGTATTACATATACTTTTGAACATAATCAAATGTATTCAGCTTTGAACATAATCAAATACATTCTAGTTGTTCAGTGATATAAATAATTGTCTGAAAGATGTAGTCATATGTCTCTTTTCTATTCTTTTTCTACATAGTAAGTTTGTTGAAAAATGTTGAAACCAAGATGGGAGGTTTATTTTTCAAGTCTTTTGATACATATTTCTAAATTGTCATTCAAAATATTTGTGCCAATTTACACTTCCAGCAGTTACCACATAACTGTCTTTTCTGACTCACAGTTCTGAGTATTACTGCCAAACTGAACCAAAAACACAAATGAAAATGGGCTTATTGGCTATCAACATGTTGCTTACTTGGAATTAAGGGAAATATTCACTAGGGAAGTAACTAAATAAGTTGTAGACCAAGGACACATAATAAATTATACTAATATATATATGTATATATAATTTATACTTTTTTCATTACTGGTCTGTCAAGATGTTCATAAGCTCTTGAATTATATAAAATTTCAAAACCATATGCCTATGATTTCATTTAACCTTAAATATATTTTTTTCATTTCTATATAAGTCTCCAGTTCTTTTTTTGTGAATCAGGGGATGCTATGCAAATGCTCTACCAGTGAGCTACACCCACAGTCTGAGTCTCTGATTTTAAATAGGATGTAAGAGGATGCTCATGATAGGTGAGAAATCAGGAGATCATGTGCAGCTTTGCCTTTAAAACCAACATTTCATCCGAGCGTGGTGGAGCACGCTTGTAATCCCAGCATTTGGGAGGCTGAGACCTGAGGATCCTGGTTCGCGGCCAGCCTCAGCTACCTAGTGAGGCACTCCGCAACTTAGTGAGACGCTGTTTCAAAATAAAGAATAAAAAATAGGGCTGGAAGTATAGCTTGGAGGTAGAATGCCCCTGAGTTCAATCCTCAGTACTGCAAAAAATATAAATAAAATAAATGCAACATATCCTTCACTAATTTTCCTGACAAATTTATATATGGCTTAATAAGTATATGATACAGAACAAAAAGGACAATGACAGGTTGAAAACCAACATAAACACATCATAGAATATGTTCATGATTCTTGAAACATTCCTGCCTTTGTGTTCCAATAGGATTCTTAAATGTGTCAATTCAGTCTCTTGATGTGTTCAGAGGAAGGTGATTTGAGTCAAAGAGCAACTTCTAAGGAATATGGTAGGATTATAGGCTGGCCTAAGCCACTGGAAAACATTTTGGAAATTTTGTGGAAGGTATGGCTTTGGGCTTAGATCTGGTTTCAGGGCCTCCTCTTTCTTGACATTGCCTGTTACATTTAGACTAAGCCACCACAAAGTGGCTGAGGAAATGTTAAGCAAGACACTCAGAAACACAGAAATTCCATGATGGGGGTCCCTGATCCAGGCCTTGATGGTTCAGATTGTCTTTCTCACACATACAAAAGGGATTATGGTACCACACCTGGATATGAATTCCTCATTATATATATATATTTCTTATTCCATGAATTTATATATATATATGAATATATATATATATATATATATATATATATATATATATGTATATATATATATATATATATATATATATATATATATATATATATATGAATAGGCCTGAAAGTATAGCTTGGAGGTAGAATGCCCCTGAGTTCAATCCTCAGTACCACAAAAAATATAAATAAAATAAGTAAATAAATAAATCCAACGTATCCTTCACTAATTTTCCTGACAAATTTATATATATATATATACATATATATAAATTATTCATGGAATAAGAAAGCTATAAGATGTGATTGACAATTTAGGAGGGTTTTTTATATTATTGCTGCTGATTAAGATACCACTTCAAATTGTAATCATTTTGTAAACCGTAATAAGTTTCATTGAGCAAGGCATAGGAAAATCTACCCAGTGTTTGTTAAGAAGCTATTATATGATAGATACTGTGGTAAGTTTTTCCAGGAAATAAATAAATATATTCTCTCTCTCTCTCTAACAAACACACACACTCACACATGTCCACACATACATGCGTGCGTGCACGCAAACATGCATGTGCATACAAATCCTTACCTTTATTCTAGCTTCAGTTGAGACATTGGCTTACACGGGGTGCTCTAGGTTTAAGGAAGTCACATAACTCCCAGCTCCTTAAAGCTTAGTGATCTCAAAGGTGGAAGTGAAACAGACACAATTTTAACTCAGTTCTTTCTCTATACCAGTGGTTCCCTAAGTTATTTGCACTTACAAATAATCTGGATCTCCTGTTGAAACAGAAAAGGTCTGAGAGATACTGACAGGAAGTCTAGGGTGAAGCGCTAAATGTACCTTTCTAAATATTTCCCAAATTAAGCTTATATTCCCAAATGAATCATATTTTGAGAAACGTTTCTATAACTGATATCACGTTGTTCATATTCAGCACCCATACCAATCTGCATATTATCATTGGGAAAATATTTTTAGAGATCAGAAGGCTGAAGACAAGAGCAGTTCAACTTGTATCTTATCATTTGTGGTAAGAGATTCCATGTTAGAATATACTCAGTGATTTCTCAGTATTCTTGGAATATAATGATACTAAGAGGCATTGAAGACATAATGGCAGTGGAAGATTAATACTAAGAGCCATTGAAGACATAATGGCAGTGGAATACAGCATGAAAAATATTTTATTATAATAAGTAAGATTTCACTAAGAATTGGAAGCATAAAATAAATTTCCTTTATTTTAGATAGTAGAGTGATCTATTAATAAAAAATGGATATAGAGTAATGGAACTCAAAGAGAAGTGCTAGCAAATGATATTTATTGTTGAACTATCTTACATTTGTAGTTAATATTGGTGAATGTCAGTACAATTTTCTAAATGAGAACACAAATTTAACTTTTAATGCTCCTTTGAAAACAGAATGAAAATAGGAAAAGTTAATACATTTAAGAATAAAATAAAATAAATACATACTTTGAGGCCATGGATAAAAACTCACCATACATTTTTTATCTTCATTACCATAGAAGTATTTATTGGTTGACTTTTTTGATTTTCTTCTTTCACAAAGGATTGTGTTCAAATGAATCCGTAATCATGGTGAAAACATTTGAATCCCTATGTATGAAGTCAAAATTTTAAACACTTTCTCCACTTAAATGGAAAATTTGTTATAACTCTTTTTTTTTCCAGTACCCCCAGTCCTATTTTTTATTCTTTATTTTGAAACTGAGTCTCACTAAGTTGTGGAGTGCCTCACTAGTTAGCTGAGGCTGGCCGCGAACCCGGATCCTCCGGTCTCAGCCTCCCGAATGCTGGGATTACAAGCGTGCGCCACCACACCCGGCTATAACTCTTTGATATAATATTAATTAAAATAGATGATTTAAATTAACATAATAGCATACAATATAGTCACAAATTTAAATAATTTTACTTTAAATTTATTAGTAAAAATAATATCAGAACCAAAAGATGTAGCTGGGCATGGTGACACACACCTGTAATCTCAGAGTTTGGAAGATTGAGACAGGAGAATTGCAGATTTGAGGTCAGCCTTGGCAATTTAACAAGATCCTGTTTCAAAAGAACAGGTGGTATAGTTCAGAGATAGAATGCTCCTGAGTTCTATTTCAAGTAAAACAAATAACAAAATGATAAAAGAAGGAAGGAAGGAAGAAGAAAAGAAAAGAAAAATGAACCAACAGATGTTATACTATTTAATTTCAGACCCTCTGGAAATGTCATCAAATTTAGCAAAGAAATATTAAAAATGTGATGAGCTAATAAAAATTGAGGATTGGAATGAAATAAAGGTACGGTTTTAATAATTGAGGCAAAATATTACAGGATGTGGGCTGGTAACATGGAGGGGAATCTGATTAAGGTGTGGTTGACAAGGTGCAGTTGTCAGTACTGGAAATTGGTGAGTCTGACATGCATTTCATGAGAGCAAAGATGGATGGTGCAAGGCACATCTGTGTTTGATACCAGCCCCACTTTGCTTTTGTGAGTATTAAATAAGTTTAATGTGATATAAAATTAACCTAATGAGAGTCATGCATTCAGCAGTCATGGGTTGAGCACCTACTGTGCTTAATACTGTTCCTGTTTTGCTTTCCTGTTTTGCTTTCCTGACAGATACATGGCTTTGGACCACACAGAGCAGAGCAAAATGACTCAGCCCAGGTGAACTTGAAATATAACAACCACCCTCAACACAGAGCCTATATGATCAATAATATCCACCTCTCCCACTGTGGCAAGGGAAAGGGAAATGAGACTGCTGCAGAGGCAGGCAGGTTAAGATATTAAGTTGAATGGTAGAGGTGATGGTTTGGGATGGGGACTGGAACTGAGATAAGCACTCTTGTGTGGGGCAGGCTTGAGTTACTGTGGTTAGAACTTACCTCTGGCACCTACAGTGTTAGCACAGGCTAGATTATCAGCTTTCTCAGGTGTGGGAAAAAGAAGAGGCTGGTACTTGAAGTTCTCTAGGCACTTAAACATCAAAGGAGTTGGGTTATTTAATTATCATTGCTATTGAATTAATTAAACAAGCCATATTTTATTTAGTTGAATTTAAACTTGTTTAAATAAGTCCTGAAGGTGCTTTATGAGGCCTGTATACAGTAATGGGGGTGAAAATTCTCTAAAGGGGGTACCACTTTTTCTTTTTTTGAGACATGAAAATTAGTTTTTTTAGTGACAATCAAGAATGCCTAGGATTTCAAATAAAACAAGAAGCATAATTGTGGGCATTGAATTGTGGCTTTAGTACATGTGGAGACATATGAGATGTTGATGTATACATTCATTAACTGTGAGGACAAACTTGGATAAACAGTGGGCCCCAATTTGTGTATTCCTGATCACATAATTATGATTTTATTCTAAGAAAATAATCTACATTGCCAGGCATGGTGGTTCACACCTGTAATCCCAGTACTTGAAAGGCTGAGATAGGTAGATTGTAGGTTCCAGTCTAGTCTTAGACCTTAGAGAGACCCTCAGAAACTTAGCTAGACCCTGTTTCAAAGTAAAAGATAAAAAGGACTGTGAGTATATCTCAGAGGTAGAATGTCCCCAGGATCAATCCCTAGTATCAAAAGATAAAAAAAAATCAGCATGAATAAAAATGAAAGCTACTACATTTTCCAGAAAATGGATGAGCCCCAAATTGTGAATTATCAGGAATGTTTAGAAAGTCAGGAAGGCTGTTGATCATTGTTTGGGAGGTATGTGACTAAAGGATCCAAGCAATGCTGCTGTTAAGAACAGACTAATAATACTGAGGTAAAGTGAAAAAAACAGGGAAATACTGAACCCAGAATAATATGATATGAATAACTGACTCAGGAAGGGATATGAGAAGCAGAAGGCAGATCCACCAAGAAGTTACAAATTACTTAGCTGTTTAGCAGTTGCTGTTTGGAAATCAGTGGAAAAAAATATGCATATCACTAGTAAATTTCATCTTAATTGTTACTGCCTATTTCTTTTTATTGTTTTATGTTCCTAGCAAAATATGTTAAGTCCTTCATCCTCAAATCATACTAAATAGCTCGGATAGTTTTCCAAAGTAGTTTGCAGTGTGTTACACTTTAGTCCAATAAAAATATAAGAAAATATATTATTGTTTTCAACTAAAGCAGACCAAATAAGCACTATTTATTATTATTATTACTATTATTATTATTTATTGCACTAGAGATTTATCCAAAGGGTGTGCTACTTCAGAGCTACACCCCTAACCCTATTTTATTTTGAAATAGGGTCTTGTTAAGTTGCCGAGGGCCTTGCTAAGTTGTTGAGGCTGATCTCAAACCTGTGATTCACTTGTCTCAGCCTCCCAAGTATTGCGATTACAGGTGTGAGCCACCATGTCAAGCTAAACATAATTATTTTAAAGAGAAATTTCTCATAGCCTCTATAATATAGACCTGTGGGTAGGTAATTAAATATTTGTATCATATTTCTATTCCATCTTTTTTCAGTAGGCTGTTATTTCTCAGGAACTTGCAAACATAACTTGGAGATGCTGGGATTTATAACCATTATCAAAAGTGCTTAAGATTAAAATAAATCTACATGGCTAATGATTTGGGGATGAAGAGACTAAAACAGTTATAAATATGTTGTAAAAAGAAAAATATGTTGTAAATTGTAATATGTTATTTTAAGCAGGCTTATAGAATACATCACAATGATTTTTTTCTGTCCTTTCTGCTTTTATAGATATGATGGTCACTAAACTTACAATTTAGTTGAAAATTATACTTTCTAAACTCACATTGGTTAAATAATTACCTAATTCCCCAACTACTTATTTCCTATTGTAATACTTTCCCTTTTCAGCAGTTTAAACATAAGAGGCACATACCATCTAATGATTTTAATTCATATAGTGGTGTTTTTTTTTTTAATCTAGAAAAGACTTTATTTATAGTTCTTTTATATAATGTATTTTTAAGTTTGTTTCAGGCTGTGAATTGAAATGGAAAGTTGTCAATAATCCAGCTACTAAACTCAAATGAAATTCAAAACAGAACAGATGTTTATTGTATATCCCCTAATACCAGGTTCTCTGCTAGTGGTAAAGGTTGAAAGAAGAACAAACCCTTTATTCAGTTTGTTTGCTCAGAGCTGACAATGAGAAACAGACAAGCCAAACAAAGAAATAAAACACAGTCTTATGTGAATAGTATGGTTGGCAATACACTATTAATTTGAAGTATGAAGAGGATTGTGGATCTCAATAGACATTTAGATGGCTGAACTAGATTTTTTTTAAAGTAAGATTAGGAATTGGCCATTATGCCAAGTAAGGAAGCATGTTCCAAGAAAATAACATGCTGTATATCTAATTCAGCAGGAATGAAATAGCACAGTTTATTTAGAAATACCAAATTTGTATTGCTTTATTATCAGAAACTACTGGTTGCCTGTCCTAATACCATCCTTCTTTGATAGCTATGAGAAGTGTAGTTACTTATTCTCTCTTCCAGTGTTTTCTTTACAAGTAGTTAGCTTCTTACAAAGGGGAATCTTTTGCATGTCCACTCCTCTGGCAGAAGCAACACTGTAATGTACACGAGTTCTCAGTGCTCTTGCAGGTAGAAGAAGCCATCAAGTATCTAAGAAAGAATCTCTTACTGTAAGGCCACTCTGGAGCAGACACAGTATTTCGTGTTTCCTACATGGTTTGATTGTCTCTGTCAACACACAGGAAGACACTTGCCAGCTCCCTGGGGTCTAGGTGGGTTAATGGCCATGTAACCTACAGCTCCTCCAAGTCCAGACTTAATCTCCTCCGCTATCCTTGTTCAGTTCTCTCCTGCCACAGAGAGCAGAGCCAAAAAACAGCAAGGGCCCAAATCTCTGAGTCACAGTTTTTGGAAAGCCATGTAATCAAAATATAAAAACTGGGCTATATGTCAGAAAGAAACAGATACATTTTATTATATCACTTAGATTTCATGGTTTATTTTTACTTCCAAGTACTAGTATAACTTGCCTGAGTAGTAGTATTGTCCATTTTTTAGATACCCAGAAGAGATTGTAGAATATTTATTTCACCCCATTTCCTAGTATAAAGTCATATTTATAAATCAGGCAATATTTATATCAAATAATAATAATAATTATTATTATTAATTATTATTTTGTACTAAGGATTGAACACAGGGGCATCAACCTCTGAGCCACACCCCAGACTTATTTTATTTTGAAACAGGGTCTTGCTAAGTTGCTGAGGCTGGCCTCTAACCTGTGATGCTACTCTTTCAGCCTCCCAAGTATTGTTATTACAGGAGAGTACCACCATGTCAAGCTCCAAATTATAAATTAGATGAGGCCTGAGATATCTTTAACAGTTCTCTAGACTGCTTTTGCTTTATTTTGTTTGTATTTTTTTCCTCTTGCAACCTACTGTCCACCTTTAATCACTTGAAGGGTTTAGGTGATACCCTGCACTATTTGCACATATTTCTATATTAAACCATCTTACTGATATTTCTGTATTATTTAAAACACTTATGATTAATTGTGTGTGGAGTATCACCGTAGACACCATGTATTCATAAAATGGTAGAAATGGTTCCCTTCAGTGTTAAAAAAAAAAAAGTCTGAAAAGCCAGAAAGAACCTAAGATCATCACCACTGTAAAAACCAAGAGCTGTAAATACAAAGAGGATAGAAAGATGCAGCACTGTAGGGATCTCTCATGTTATGCGGCATTCGGCACTTACAGGCTCTGACCTTTCTTGGTGAAATCTGACCCCTCAGACCTAGGGAAGCCAGTGGGTGGGTCAAGAAAGGCCTACCTCCCTCCCCCGCAGCTATAGGTGACAAGATCTGCTCCCATTGGCTCCCCCCTCCCCAGCTTCACCTCCCTACCTGACCTGCTCATATAATCTATTGTATGTTCCAATAAAGTTGAGTTTCTGCGGCGCTGCCTGACTGCTGACTGGACTCCCGGCCTGTGCTGGGTTTTGGGGGACTTCCCCGACTCCCCAGGGTGGTGGGCCGCGACACTCTCCCACTCGCTGGGCGAAGCGGCTGGCCCGCTTTGCTCTACCCCGCGTGGAGTGGGATGCAACATCAGTTACCTGCTACCCTGTGGAGTGGGATGCAACATCAGTTGCGTGGAACGCTACACAGAACAATATTTCTTTCTTACTTTGTACTAAGTAGTATCTTAGCTATTTCTTACCTATGCCATTATCTAAATGTCTATCATCTTATAAATTTTATAGTTAGAGGTGGAAAATTATATAATTATTAAATTTTTATAGAGAAAAGATGGGGCTTGATAATATTAAATAATTTACAAAATAAGTAAATAGAATTATAAAAAGAAGACAATGTTACAAGAATTGATTGGAGAAAGGAAGCATTGAGTTTCATATCATCTTGCTGCAGAAATTATAATAACATATTTTCAGTCTCTTCCCATTGACAAACTGAATTTATATATATTATCCTGCTTACTCTTATAAACATTTTGTAATTTATTATACCTTCATGGTATAGATAAGTAAATTATGGCTCAGAAATTTTGTATCATTTAGAGAGTAAGCCCAGAAAGAGAAGCTGGCACATTCTGATTCCACATCTCATGCACATTCTCTTAGTCTTTTCATAAGTTCTACTGTGAGATATTTTATTAAATATTTACATATTTGGTTCCTAGTCTTGTCTCCCATCAGTATTGTGTGATTTTGAAACAAATGCTTCCATTCATTTGTACTACAATTTTGTCATCTCTAACACTTCTACCCACCCTACATGTCATTGTTTCTAATTTAAGCCTAGATAGAAGGTACTGATAATATCTCACATCATTAGCTTTTTCCCTTGTCATTTGTACTTATACATCATTTGTCATTTGTAGTTATACAAGTTGAATAATTAAGTGGCAATTTTAGACAGGGTCAATGAAGGAGCTATTTTGATATAAGATTTTGTTTTGGAGTCTCTCAAATCATATTCTCTTCTATAGTAAAACAGCTCTGCCTATTTAAAAAACACACAAAAGATGGTATATTTGATTAATGTTTCATAATATATGAAAACTCTGGAGTTCTTTTCCAATGCAACTATTATGTAACAACTTATGACATGCTTAGCAATGGGCAGAAGTCATTGTCACTACTATTATTACTTATTAGCCTCCCTTTTTGGATAAGGCTGATGAGCTAACATGGAAGCAGAAGGAAATCTGCCAAGTCATTGCCCTGCACCTGGGGCTTCACCTGTTGCTAGTCTCTGTAGAGCAGACACAGTAATAAATCTATATTGATTAATTAAGTGATGCTGTCCATTGCTCTTCTTGTCTATGAGAAAAAAAAATCTGCTTTGAAATTTCTAGTTCCTAGTCAAGAAATTATGTGTGCCTAGATTTTTTAACACTTAATTCGATGAACATCTATTGGGTACCCCCAATAAGCAAAATGTTAGCTGATAGGAATACAAAGATAAATAATTACTGACCTTTGAATACTTTCTTCTGAGTAGAAAAGGATAGACAAACATAATTATCCTACATTGAGGAAAATGGTAAAAGAATGGGTGAAGAGATGCATACAATGTTCTTATGGGAGCATAAAAGAAAAACTTGCTCTAACTCTGCCTAAATAAAGGATACAACTAATAAAGAGATACTACGGATTACATATAAAATGCACACATCGGGACAATAAGGATTGAGTTAGAGTTTAGTAATTTAGCATTTGCTACATGAGAATTCCCTTCTCTGTATAACATTGAGAAACAAACTTTAGTTGCATTGGGAGGCTGCACATATTATACCATTCAGATCAAATGTTGAAATTTAGGGCAGGTGAGCAGCAATATCAATGTTTTGGGGAAGTTTGTATTCATTTACCTGCTCATTCATATACTCATTGTTCATTTATTTGCAAGCTGCTAGAATAAAATTGAGCATAACATAAATGCTATAAAATTTATAACCATGATAAATCATATTTGAAATTGTGTTTGTTGTTTCACTTATTCCCAATGAGACCATAAGAATAGGACTGAATGAGACAGAATTCACCACAACAGTATGAGAGCACAGCAAACACTAATTCTTTGATCTCCATTCCAAGACTGCATTACTCTGCTGAGGAATGAGCTGGCAAAACTGTTCCATCTCTGATCAGCACACCACCCACTTTGCACATTAAGTCCATCCTTCAGCCAAGCATGTTGCCTCTGCTGGGAGAAGCCCGCCCAGCTTGTGTCTGGCTCTCCCTGCAGAGAGCACATTTCTTCTGCTCAAAATGAACTCAGCTGTACTACTGCAGATCACAGCATCTAAACAGTTCCCTCAGCTAATGCTGTTATCAAGCTCTGCCTTAATGGGGCTTTAACTCAAAGCCTTTCACCTGACAACCTTGTAGACTACAAAAAAAATGTTTGCAGTAGACTTAAACAGTGGCATGTCTCCACCCTTCTGAGCTCTCTGTTCTGGTATACATTTTTACCAACTGAGGACTTTTTGTTGTTGCTTTAGGAACTAACTGGAAAATGTTTCTGCAATGTCAGTTAAATGGAAGTATGGGTAGGGGCTTCTACTGATACTATCATTGCTACCAACATTTAGATAATCTTCTTCAGTAACAGTGCATGCTAGCAAAACACTGCTGAGTTAAAAGGCTTCTCTTTACCATCTCTCTGAGAGTCATTGTGGCTGGCTGATGGCTGCAGGTCTGATATAACTAGAATGGGAGTCCACCGTCACTTGTAAAGCAATCAATCATTTCCTCCCAAGCTTATGCCTCAGGACCAGTGTCAGCATGTTATAACTCCCAAATGATTGTTTCTGAGCCTGCCTTGGAGATTTACTTTCTGGATTAGCACATGTTAATCATTATCTATGGGCTCAGATTTCTTTGTACTTCAGTTACTTAGTTCGTTTAATAGGAAAACTATAAAGAAAGAATAAATGAAGAGAACTCTTAACTACATTAAAGAGACTTCGAACAAACACCAAAACCCCTACAAATATGGCAGAGCTGAAATATGTTGGTCTCCAATAAGAAAGAGACTGTGTCTCCTCACTCAGGTCATTGTAATCTCTATGCAGATTCTTTTTAACTTTGAGGATTGGATAGGGTTGCATATTCCATAGGTAAAAGTCACAGATTACTATGATGTATAGCCAACTCTACTTTGAAACTGACATTACCTGTGGAAGCTGCCATTTTTAAGGCCTAAAGCTGCCACGTGCAAGCATATCTGTATACTTTTTATTTGGTATGGGCTTTTAAATATTTTCCATTAATTAATAAAAGTTTCCCAGAAAAGTAAGCTATAGGGACCATCTTATTTTTCCACCAGATTCTATTGTACAATCAGAGAAAGTACAAAGAAATGACAGCTTTCTTGCAAAAGGAATGAAGAGCATGTCTTTCTTCTTGACATACTTGCCATTGCAGCATGCTCTGGGAGTGTTATGTCAGAAGAGATTGGAAATTTAAAATGCACATTTTTGTCTTTTGCTTTCATTTATATTTTTGTTGTAGGAACTTGCCGAACTCTAAATCTCTACTATGAAATTGGATCTCTTCTACAGGTATTTCCCTGAACTGTGCAATTTAAGGACCTTTTTTCAACTTTAACATTGCTCAATTTAAACACAAACTCTGTATTTGTTCCTGCTGCTTTGTTTTGAAAGGCAGAATTTTGTTAGACTTGTTATATATTATACTATACTCAGATACAGATTTCTTGTTTTTCCTGCTTCATAATCTAGAAAATAAAATTTGGAGAGATGGCTGGAGAGATGGTGAGTCATAGTTTGTAGCTACCAGCTTTTTCTCATGAAGGTCAAAATATGATAAGGATAATTCATATGCCTAAATTAAGAGGTAGTACAACTACATGGTCTTGATTGGCTTAAACTAAAAAGTCCCCAAATATTCAAGACATCATAACGTTCTTGATAAATTGGGAGTGATATTTTTAATAACCAATAATGCTGAGGATAACTCCAATGATATCTCAACATCATTTTCTTAATTCTCAATTCATATATAACCCTTTTCACACTTGCCATACAAATACTAAAGAAGCTAGGTGTCAGGACTAGACTAGGAGTTTTATAGGGGCTATACTAATTTACATTCCCAAAGCATTGTATAAGAATTCTCTTTCCTCTACCTCCTAGGCAGCATTTGTTTAATTTTTCATATGTCTTTTTGTTACTAGCAATTCTAACTGGGGTGAGATGATTTCTCATTGTGGTTTTGATTTGTATTTCCCTAATGTAATTGACTAAATACACAAATCCATGCAAAAGAGCCATCTGTTTTGGACTAAGTTGAAGAAAACTAGTATTTGTTTTTTTAAAATTTCAGTAGAGTCAAGCAGTGAATCCATAGGTTCCTGGACTTTTCTTTTTGGAACATTTCATTTATGGAGCACATATTTAAAAAGGAAGCTCCACTAAAGTCAAAGAGGGACTTAACTCCCAAAGCACACCTAGGTGTGGCTCACACATGATGTGTAGTTGCAAGTGTATCTCTAGCAGTGCACACAGGTGTGGCATAGCATACCAAAGGTATTGGCAGCAACACACAGGCCCCAGACACAAGGTGCAAAGCCTGGGCCTCCTAGACAACATGTAAGGGCAATGCCTGCCACCCAGCTGTAATGACTTGGCAACTTACTGGAATCCCTAGCAACCTGAGAACTATAAATGTCACCACCTGAGACTAGAAACCAAAAATTTATTCTGCTAAGAAGCCTTGCCACCTAGCCATTCTGACCATAATGCAGCTGAATGCCGGCCCAGCCAGCTATGCTGGTAGCCATCAGGCTATTCCTCATCTTCGGTTCTGGTTGAGCACTGGGTGAAGTCATGCCAGAAGACCTGGCTCAGACTCACCACTGACCAGACTTGCGACCCTGACACAGGCAGCTGAGATCTATGGTAAATGGACTGCCCGACATGCTTCCCAGATTGTACTCCTCTCTCCTTTCTCTCTCTGCCCTAAAATATGATTATGATATTTTATAATTCTGTAATTGTGTGGGGTGTCAACAAATAAAGAACCTGCCTTGGTTGGCCACAATTGTAATAAATGTTCTTAAAAAGGCTAAAACCATGTTTTGGTTGTTTTTCATCATCTAAGTCTGCTCGGAACAGAGCAGTTTTTATTGTTGATTGGATCTCATTATTCTTTCTGGTCTGTTCAAGTTTGTGTTTTCATGTTTTTAAGGATATGGATGTACACAAATTTTTCTGTTTTCCAATTTGTTAGCATATAGGTTTTTTTTTTTTTTTTTTGGTAATAGTGTTCAGTGATTCTTTATAGTTCTCTTCTTTAACCAATTGTGATGTTTTTGTTTGTTTTGGTGCTGGGCATTGAACCCAGTACCTTTGAGCTACACCTTCAGCTCCTTTTTATTTTTTATTTTTAAACAGAGACTCACAAAATAACCATGTGCTAGCTTCTAACCTGTGATCCTCTGTCTCAGCCTCCCAAGGACTGGGATCATAGATGTGTGTCACCATCACACCTGGATGATATGTTCTTTTTCATTTCAAATTTTGTGCACTTGGCCATGTGTGGTGGTGCACATCTGTAATCATAGTATTTGCAAGGCTGAGGAGGATCATAAGTTTGAAGACAGTCTCAACAATGCAGTGAGATTCTCAGCAATCTAGTGAGACCTTGCTTCCAAACAAAATATAAAAAGGGCTAGGGGTGTAGCTTGGAGGTAGGATGTCCCTGGGTTCAATCTCCACTACCACAAATGAAAAATGGGAGTTTAATCTTCTTTTCTTTAGTCTAGCTAAAAGTTTGTAGATTTTTCATCTTTTCAAGAAATAAACTCTTTGTTTCCTTAATCTTTTATATTTTTAAGTTTGTGTTTATTTCTGCTCTGATTTTGTTATTCCTTTCCCTCTCCTAATTTTGGGTTTAATTTGCTTTTGTTTTTCTTGGCTCTTGAGATATATTGATAGGTTGTTTGTTTTAAATCTTCCATTTTTATATAATTATTTGTTGCAATAAACTTCTCTGTCAATACTGTTTTGCTGTATCCCATATGTTTGGCTATGTTGTCTTTCCACATTCATTCATTTCAAGAATTACCTAAATTTTCTTTTTTATTCAACATGTTAAGTCTTTATAAATTTGTATTTTTGAATGTCGTTTTTTTTTAAGTGTTATTTGATTGCAGTTAGAAAAGATATATGATATGATTTTTATCAACTTGAATATGCTGAGGTTTATTTTGTGGGCTCTATTCTAGAGGTTGTTCTATGTGCTCATTAAAAAAAAAGTGTGCACTATAGCTGGATTAAAAGTTCTGTAAATACCTGTTAAATCCACTTATTCTATCATATGACTTAACTCTGATCTTTCTTTGTTGATTTCTTGTCTTGATTATCTGTCAATGCAAGTAGAGCATTGAAGTTTCTCATTATTATTATATTTGATACTCTCCCTTTAGATCTAATGTTTGTTTTATGAAATTAGGTCCTTTATATTAAATACATTTACAATTATAGTTGTTATATCCTCTTATTGAATTGATCCCTTGATTATCATATAGTGACCTTTTTTGATCTTATTGCTTTTAAGTCCATTTTATCTGATAAGAGAATAGCTACTCCTGCTTGCATTTGGCTTCTGTTTACATGGAATGTCTTTAACCATTTTTGTTCACTTTCAGTCTATGTGTAGAAACAATTTTCAAGCAAACTTTTATCTTGTTCTGAATTTTAAATTACAAAGGCCCCTGATTAGTAAAATTCAATAAATAATTTAAGAACTCATTTAAAAGGGCAACATGTATGATTCTTTACATGAATATTAGGTTTTGTTTTAAATACATATCAGCTAAATATTTAGTCACTTTTACTTACATATTTTCTTATAAATTGGTCCAGCAATAGCAATACATTCCACCATATGAAAGTATAATGGTACTATGAGATAGATGGTAAAATGCAATTCAAATTTTATATAACAGATGATAGAGCATAATTGCTTATTCATTTATTTTTAAGCTTTATTTCTCTTAAGTAAAGTGCTAGATGTGGAATAATATGATTTTAATGGTTTTCTTCCAACACTTAGACTCAAGAATAAAATGTTTTATAAATGCTGTACACAGGCAAGCTTTAAAAAAAAGAAGAAAAAGAAAACTAAAACTCAGCTTTTAGAAATGGAAAATTTATTGAGTAAACAGAGGCTCTTTTTGCCCTACCCAAAGCACATGAAATATTCCAGAGTGAGGACATACCAAACTCCTCAATTTGCAGTGATAAACATGCCAAATGTTGCCATTTGTCTCAAGTAATTTATATTAAAGTTAATGGGAACCAAACATCTGAAAACCAACATTTGTCATTTTACATAATGTCTGGCAAATTTTCATTACACTTAATCTTCATGCTGTTGGGTTATAGGATTTTTTTTTCTTTCCAATTTACTAGTCAGATAAATGATAGAGGATTGCCTCTACTGGAAATTTAACTGAGAATGATTTGGCTCTCTCATATTACTGAATAACAGCCTGCAAAAGAAGTTAATTTTTTTCTGAAAACCACAGTACAGAAAAATTATACCTACAAATTCAGTACAAAATTAGTAAAAAAGAAATGAGCCTTTTATTATGAAGCTGTATATACAAGCAACTCATTGTAAACATTTGTGAGGGATCAAAGCTATCATGTCTTGAGAAGAAGATTCAAAGAGTAGACAGATCATTATTTAGTTTTTTCCTAAAATACATTCAATCTCACACTTTTATACTCCATGCAGGATCAGGACTAATTCCTAAAGCACAGATTATCTTATGTGTTTTTTTTTTTAGTAATAGCTACAAAGCTAAATCTTGAGATTTCACTTTAAATATTTTATATGAAGGGATCAGAAGGTAGGTGCCATAGATCTATATTTTTCAAAGCACTGTTAGACTGTGAAAGATTAAGCTGACCTCCTAAGTCTATATTCTACTTCCAAGAATTGCTGCTGAGTCTTTCAAGTGAGATTTACTTGTAACTTCTCAGCTTCTCTGGCCACCATTTCTTGTATAATCATAAGCCAAATATTGGTTAAGGACTTCCTGCCACCTGACATCTTAGTAGAATTATCTATAAACCCACATTCAAGGATCTGTAAAATTTTTACAACTTTCAAAAATATTTGCTAATTCTTGGAGGTATTAGAGTCTCCAAGTCTGTGTTTCTCAATGGTTGTTCCTGAGTCATCAATTCTCCCATGTCATTCCATCAACCCCATCCCTCACTCCAATACCACCAGCAAGACGTATGTGACACAGAATACTTGCGACTTTATTGGCATGTTCTGTGGAGGGTGGGGACTTGAGAACTGCTCACATTTGATGTATTTCAGCTTCTATCCTTGGCTTCCTTTGTCTTATCCGTATTAACTACTCTGCAGATATCTTCGATATTCTTCTATAGCTTTGGCACCTAATTCTATCACATTCTGAAAGAGAAGGAAAAGGCAATAAATATTTTTCTAAAGCTATTTTTTCAAAATATTGTTCAATGAAATATAATCTTCTCAAGGAACTTTTTGATAGTTATTAATGTAGCCATTTCCCTATGGCTGTTTGTAAGTTACATCATCATTACTAGACTTTCTCTCCTTAAGAAATTCTTTATAAATTCTCTATGAATTCCCAGAGAATTCATAGAAGTCAATGATTTCTTAAAAATTAGCATAGAAAAGCTATGTTTCAATTGCCTATATTCTTTCATGGTACATTGTTATTATCATGATTGAAAAATCAAAATCAATATAGATAGATTGAAATCCAAGGTGTTTTTTATTTTCTTTTTTTTTTTTTTGTGGTGCTGGGGATTGAACCCAGTGGTATTCTACCTCCGAGCTACACCCGCAGCCCTATTTTTATTCTTTATCTTGAAACAGGGTCTCACTAAGTTGTGGAGGGCCTCACTAAGCAGCTGAGGCTGGCCAGGAACCCGGATCCTCCAGTCTTAGCCTCCAAGTACTGGGATTAAAAGTGTGCACCACTATGCCTGGCTCCAAGGTATTCTAAAATCATTCCAGCTTCATTAATATATTTGACATGAGTCTAGATTACTACCATGCACTAGGTATGATTTTCAGTCCTGGAAATTAACAAGAAATAACGAGTTAAAAATGTGAGGAAGAGAAACAAAAATCAAAATAATAAACCACATAGTATGTCTTATGGTAATAAACGCAAAGAGGGATGATACTTAAAGAGACATATAAAAGGGTGAAATTAGAGAAGGGATGGAATTAAAAATATGAAAAGCTTTAGCAGATGCTAGATGAGGACAAAAGAAATAGTCAACAGCACATGCCTAACACTGAGTAAGAAACAGCAACAGTCTACTTCTGGGGGAAGAAGGATGAGGAAGATTGTGGAAAGAAATCTCCATGGTGCTGGCAAAGAGGAATGAGTGAGAGCTGAGGATAAAGTACAAAACCAAGAATAATCTTTCAACGCCTTATATGCCATTCTAAACACAAGGCAACACCCAGCTGATAGAAAAATTTGAAGATTGTGGTGCCTGGAAGGTAACAATATCAGCAAAAAACAAAACAAAATAACAACAACAAAAATCTCAATTACTTAACAGATGGACACGCTCATGAGTGATGGAAGTTGCCTGCTTATTTTTAGACATGAATCCTTTTGAATTTAGTGTCTACTCTTCCTCTAGTCATGGAGACATCAATTTAAAAATAATCCTATACAAGATAAAAATGGTGGTATATGCCTGCAATCCCAGTGCTTGGGAGACTGAGACAGGATGATTGCAGGTTTGAGGCCAACCTTGGCAACTTGTTGAGACCCCAGGAAATTAATGAGATCCTGCTTCAAAATAAACAAATAAAGCTCAAAGGTAGCTCAGAGGTACAGGTATAGCTCAAAGGTAGAACATCCCTGGGTTCTATCCCCAGTAACACACACACACACACACACACACACACACACACACACACACACACCCCTCTTACAAAAAGCAGTAAAACACAAGAAGTCAATTGAAGTATACTCAGATATCCAAATCTTGGAACTATCAAATAGAACTTTGAAATAACTATGATTGCATGTTTAAGAAACAAATAGCAAAAAACATTATATTATTATTATTATTATTATTATTATTATTATTATTACTATTTTCTTTAGACGTGAAAAGCTTTATTTCCCTCATGGTTTCTGAGGTTTAGTGATGGTCAACTAGCTCCAAGGCACAAACATCACAGTGTCAGATCATAGCAGAGGAAAGCCTTATTGAGTTACTGAGGGCCTCGATAAGTTGCTAAGGCTGACCTCAAACCTCAGCCTCCCAAGTACTCATATTGCAGTCATGTGCCACCATACCCAGTGCAAACTGAATGCATGTGAGATGGGTACATGTTTTGGGCGAACAGGTGCATAGTTTTATGTTTTCAATCTGGAAAAACACACATTGATGAACAGTTCAAGAATTTCATTTGGAAGTATAAAGTTATAAAAGTCAAATGAAAATTGTATAAATAACAATAAATACACTATAAGTGATTTTAAAAAAAATCACTGCATGGAACATGCCTGCTAGCTCAGCTATTCCAGAAGCTGGAGCAGGAGGACCACAGGTTTGAGGCCAACTTGGGAAACATGGTGAGGCCATGTGTCAATATAAAACTAAAAAGAGCTGGAGATGTAATGCAGGGGTATGAGTTTAACGTGTGGGAGGCATGGGTTTAATGAGAGTGAAAGAGAGAGAGAGAGGAGAGAGAAGAAAATATCCCTTTAATGGGCTCATCAGTAGATTTAATACAACTGTAGAAGAACTGATAGTTAAAAATGGATCTATAGAAATTTTTAGGAACAGAAACATACAGAGAGAAAAAGAAAAATACAAAAAGGAAGCAAACAAACACAAGCACAACAAAACAAGATACAGAGCATAAATCCTGTGAGAAAAATTTACAATCTAATAAACAATTTATTGTCATCTAAGAGGAATAATTTTTTTGTTAAAAACACCTTTAAAGGCAAGAAGTTACCTTTGTAGATCTTATGTACAAAGGAAGAAAGATAAGAATTGTACTGTAATCTGTTGAGAAACTGTACAAGCCATACAATAATGACATATTCCGTCTTTGATGTTCTCAAAGCAGAGAAAAAGTATCAGCCAGAATTCTATATTTAGCAAAATATCTTTTGTCTTAGTCTCCCAAGTACTGATTATATGTGTGCACAAGCAGGACCAGCCTAAAAAAGGGTTTACTCTTATCAGTTGTGACTTAGGTATCTCTTCATGGCAGTTTGTCTTTTACGATTCAATATGCCTTGATATATCAACCTGTAGTGATCTTATGTTACCATGTGGTCTCCAAAATCACCATGGTAGATGAAAAGAAAGGTTGGGATGTCATGAATAAGATTTTATTCCTTCTACTCATCACTGAAACTTATCACTTTCATTGGATAGAATCAGTCACAGGCCTCTGCTACCACTGATTAAATATATACAAGCTAATAGAATTATAACTTTCTTAGAATGTGGAGAATGAAAGCACTGGCAATATTTTGTCAGAGAGATATACTAGACAAACCAGCAGTTAACAAGGACCTAGCATTTGGCTCATAATATATGAAACAGATATATTTGTAGGAGGCCACATGTATTGATTTAATTTTTTGTTATCTTTTATAAAGTGTTTAGCCACCCTCACATTTTATTTAATGGCAATATTAGCTATGAATATCATATATCATAATTAGACATAAGTATCACATATCAATATTAGACATGAATATCACATATCATGAATATTACATACTATAATGCCGTATGATGATTATCATTTCATAAATTTTAATTATAAATGCTTAAAATGCTAACATAAATTAAGTAATAATATAATTTTAGGGAACAATATTAGCTATGAATATCATATATCATTATTAGACATGAGTATCACATATCAATATTAGACATGAATATCACATATCATGAATATTACATACTATAATGCCATATGATGATTATCATTTCATAAATTTTAATTATAAATGCTTAAAATGCTAACATAAATTAGGTAATAATACAATTTTAGGGAACAATAAATCAAGGCTCATTACATGATTTCTAAACTATAGGGATTCATGTTCTTATATTAGATCTTATAAGGGTGAGTAGAAATAGTATTCATATAAAAAGTATGAAAGTATGTTTTAAACTGGGCATGGTGGTAAACACCAGTACTACAAGTACTTGGAGGCTGAGATAGGAGAATCACAGGTTAGAGGCCAATGACTGATAATTTAGTGAGACCCTGTTTCAAAATAAAAAGGGCTGGAGAAGTAGCTCAGAGACAGAATGCTCCTGAGTTCAATCCTCAATACCCTCCCCACCACACACACACCCCACAACACAGTATGTTTTAACCTTAATCAACATAACTGTAGTTACTCACTTGGAATGGTCATGGTGGAGAGTTATTCTTGTTTATAGGGTATAAATCAAGTCTAATCCCCTAGTTTAAAGTTATCTAACTTTACAGTAAAAGTATACTTACTTTTACCTCCATTTAAAAAAATTACAACATGACAAAAAAAGTTCATTTCTCTTTTAAAAGGTTGAAGTATAGCATACTTCTCCAAACATTCCTGTTAAGTTTAGGAGTGAGTGAGCTAAACTTCTTTGTCAAGCTATTGGAATATTTTAAAGAGTATCCACTATAGTAAACCGAGAGAATTAACTTAAAAGTTTCTGCAATATCATTATGCTATGTGTACATCAGTATAGCTTGTTCAGCTTTTGATTAGTAATAAATAAATGGGAGATATGGGTGGCATAAATTGAACACTTATGTTCCTCATGGTCAAGCCCTTTGAGATACACATTCTAAGGTACACACAGATACCCAAACACAAATAAGATCATATGTGCATCTAGGATAGAAAACACACAAATAAAACATATCTTTGCTTTAGAAAAAAAAAGTATAAGAGATAGGCCAAGAATATTATGAGTAAGAATACAAAACATCTCCTTATCAGGGTGAAAATGAAAATCATGTGAAGTTTTCTTTATTAATAGATGTGCATTCCATTTAGTCTTTTCTATACTTCTATTTGTGCAATGTAATTATACATCAAAGTGGTACAAACATACAAACACATATCCCTTTGTGTATTTCCCTCTGTATATTTGTTTTTGGTTTTGTTTTAGTTTTTTCTTGGTACTGAAAATTGAATGCAGAGGCTTTCCATCTCTAAGCTGCACCCCTAGCCCTTTAAAAAAATGTTTTGTTTTGAAATTGATTATTGTGAGGTTGCTGACAATCTTACTACTTGCTGAGACTCTTCTTGAACCTAAGATCCTCCTGTCTTAACCTCCCAAATACTGAGATTACAGGTGTGTGCCACCATGTACAGCTTAGTAGTCACTCTTGAAGGGGAGAAAATTTGGAATACTGGTTTGCTATTTCCAAAACACCAAATTAAATTTTATTCATTTTAACTCAAAATAAAGTATTCATAATTTTAAATATAATTTTTAAGTAAAAATAAGTTAATGTCAGCTAATATTTATAGACCTTTATGGTGGCCATATACCTACTGGATTTTAGTTCCCTTAAATGTAAGCATTCAGTTTTGTTTTTGTCTCTTAGAGCATGTAGCATGATGTTAGCACACAGGAATGTCTCAACAGATATTTGTTGAAAAGATTAATAAAAATACATGAATGTAATTAAATAACTTAGAATACATTTATATCATTAAGAGTGTTAAACCAATCCAAAAGATTTATAATTTCTTTTATCACAGTTTACAGAAAAATTCCCAGACCTTTAAATGAAACTTAGAGCGTATTGACAGTATCTTAATTTAAAGATCATGTGGGGTTCCTATTTGCCATTGTGTGGACTTCTGGCAGAACAAATAATTTTCATGAATTTATAATAATATAGTAAAAGTCAGAAATTATTTTAATGGCAAAAATGTGTTTCATAGTGATGAAAATTATCCTTTACCAAGCATACTATAATTTATAGCAATTTGACAATTAGTATATCTTTGCTAGTATTGATTTCTTCATTTATTCTGCAGTTATATTTTTAAATGTCAATCCACCCCCTCTCCCCACATTTTCAGGCATATATTATTCTCTTCTGTGCTATGACCAAATTTGAGGGGAAAAAAGGCTTCTTAAAAATGTAATAATAGCTTTTATTTAAATGATTTTTACTGATGTTTGCCTTGACTGTGAAAGAAGAGTCATTCTCTTGAGTATCATTAATTAACATTCATCAGTCACTGCTGAATGCACAGGTAAAATGAGTATCACATAGATAAAGACCACAGTCAATAATAATATGAGATGTGTAATAGCAAATTATGTTGGATTCAGTGAGAGTTAATTGGTATAGGAAATTAACTGAAAATGTAAGAACTATCAGGTTCCTACCTATGAAAATTTAAATATCCCTTTAAAATATCATTTTAGTTTACTTCTTTTGATTGCTAGCAATAAAGAGGCAAAAATGACACAAGGGCACAAGATTAGTAAATTACAAAGTTTGAAATGAACCAAAGACATTTTTCTCCATATTTAGATTCAAGATAAATTTTTTATTACCCCACACCCTCCCCCCAAAAAGCAACTTATATTGGACTGAGTATTATAGTTTTCAGGTAAAATACAAGACATTCACTTAAATATAAATTCTATATTTATAGTTAATTTGTAAAGTATGAATTTTAATATTACATGCAAGACACTTAAACTAAAAAGTCTACCTGAAATAAGAATTTAACTAAACAACTGATTCCTTTTTCTTTCTTTTTTTGAGGGGGGAGGAGTGGGGAGGTTGGTTTCAGTTAAACCAACTGCTGAAAGACTCAATGTTAAGAAGTAGTCTAAGCTAGGTATGCTGTCACACACTTGTAATCCCAGTACGTGGGAGGCTGAGACAGGAGGATCTGGGTTTGTGGCCAGCCTCAGCTACTTAGTGAGGCCCTCTGAAATATAATGAGACTCTGTTTCAAAATAAAGAAAAAAATAGGACTAGGGGTATAGCTCTCAGAGGTAAAATGCCCCTGGGTTCAATACTCAGTAACCCCCCACGTCAAAAAAAAAAAAAAGAAGTTGTCTAGGTTAACATTCTTACTGCTCTAATACAAAAAGGCTGACAACACAACTTAGAGAAAGGAAGATTTATTTGCTCACAGTTTTTGGAGATTTGGGGATTCAGTCCATTAGAGACTATGGGAAACAGAGTGAGGGAGAAAGCAAGGACTCTGCTCTCACATCATGGAGGCCAAAAGCAAGACAGCAAGCAAGGTGATTCAAAGACACAAGCATAGTCCCCAGGCCACACTCCCAGGAACCTACCTCTTCCACCCATATCCCTCCTGCCTAGGTTAACACCCAGTAAATCTGTTACAATGGACTTATTCACTAATGAGATTATGACCCTCATGACTTGATTATGTTAACTCTGAGCATCAACTCATGAGTGCTTCATGGGGCACTCTATCTAACCAGAACAAAATGCTCAGCAAAGGGCAACTACTAGATGCAAAATAAAAACAATGCAAGAGTTCTACTGTAGAGCTCACGCATAGACAAAAAGGTTAAAATGAATTCAGAATCAATAGAATAATTAAAAAAGCAAATGACACCTCCAGCAAACAATGATTCACAAAATCAATTGTCCGTTTTTATCTTATTGAGTTCCACTTTTCCTGAAATAACATCAGTGTGGTCATTCGTGCTTTTTGTTATTTTGTTCAACAATTACAGCTTTCTGCTCAGCAAAAGACATATTTCAATCAGTTTTTGGCCCAGTGGTGCTCTGGACACTGAAGACGCAGAGGTGCACATGAATGTAGTCTCACTGTTGATCTGGTTTCCATGCCAGCACGGAGGGAAAGGTACAGATTTAGTTGGACTAAGCCACGACGCTCTAAGTTACTTCCTGTGTTATTTTAGGCAGGTTACCAAGCGTCCCTTTTTCAGGGTCTTCATCTGGACAGTAGCGTACTGATTTTTCAGGATTTTTGTGAAGAGCAAGGACTACATGTAGCAATTTCCAGTCATTTTGGGGGCACAAGATAAGTATTATATCTGTATTTCTGTTCTATTTTATTATGCATATTATTGCTCAACCAACATTAGAGAAAAACTTAGTTTTATCTAAGTAATATGATTTAAAAATATACTGGAAGTATGAAAAAATTTAGTCTTTTAATACCAACATCATTAGAAACTAGTGTTTTCTGAAAGTAAGATAATTAATTGATTACAGACCTTATCCTCAAAAGATTTTTAAGTTAGGCACCTGTTACACTTTTGTATATCAGCATAAAATATTTACAAGTACTTTATCTGTGTGAGTGCTCTGCAGCTCTGCTCATTATCTGCTTCACTTTCCCTGAGATCAGTACATTGTTTTTGTACTCTTTGAATTCATATCCATGGGCATTTAAAAATATTTTCTCTATAGCAACCAAAATAGAAATTAAATAAATGGTATAATACAACTAATATAACCATAAATAATTATAATCTATACTTCTGAAGATATATGCAGTTTTAGTTAATCAATAGTAATAGGTAGAGGAAAATGGTGAATTAGATTAGGGCCATTCAATAATTTTTTCAATTTTTCTACAAATAGTTTCCAATAAACTTCTTCAAAATAAATAGAGGAGAACAACATAAGTAGTATATGAATTGAACCAAACAACTCCAAACTAGAATGCTGCTTGGTGTTATTTTGGATTCTTAGCATTTCAAACAAAGATTTCTACCTGAGAGCACTAGTTGGTCTTACCTGATACATTTTCCATGGAATTCAACCTATTCCTTCTTAAAAAATATTTTAATCAGGCAAAAGTAAGTGAACTCAGGTGATAAAAGTTATCCCTGCTGTGATATGGCACAATTAGTCCTTATTTTGCAGTCTAGATATCCATTAGCAATCAAAATAGCAACCAAAGATATCCATTTAATTTCATAATTAAATAAGATATCCATTTAATTTCATAATTAAATAACACCAGTTATCCCAAGAGCTTGGTTTACATTTGAGAAACCACAGTATAATGACTGTGAGGAACTGTGAACAGTCCGGTTAGTTGTACCCTCTTCCGTCCACTGATCACTATGTTAGTCACTGTCATCAATAATTGGCTGCTTCTCTTCTGCTGTTGGGTGCACATGTGAAACACACAGTTTGAAGTTGTGTTGTGGTTTTCTCTCTCATTGACAGACACTCATGAAATTTTACAAAACTAGATAAAAAGTACAATTGTCTAACAAAGATGAAAGAAAAGCAAAGAAGCACAATTTTAAATTTCTGGATGTGGAACTGGATATAAATGTAAATGAAGTTAGAGGTGAAGTAGCTAATGTGGAATAGCAGTGTTGACGGTGTCTCAAGTTGGCAAGACTAGATATACAGCCACAAGGCCTTAGTGAATGCAGAAAGAGGAGGTCTTGATGAAAAGGATGGAAACCTCTCAGAGAAAGTGGTGCTGGCAAAAAAAAAGTTACATTAAAATAGTCTGATATTTTCACAATTAAAGTTCAAAGAACAAATTTTGGAAACAAATTCAAACTTAAAAAGGAGTGTGACAATTTGCTAAGCTGTAGAAGTGATGGTTAGTCCATAAAATTATATAACAACAGAAAAGCAAGCACTACTGAAACTACTTTTAACATTTTTTACAAAGAAATAAATCACATTAATTCTCAATGAACCAGAATACAGTAGGATTTATCTCACCTTCTATAAGTCATAATGTACTTACTAAAGGTTATTCTTGCTATTTTAAATTTTCATTTCCATGTATACTGATAATCAACAGTAAACGTGTGTGTGTGTGTGTGTGTGTGGTACTGGGGGTGGAACCCAGGGGCCTTCTACCTCCAGTCTATACCCCCCAGCTAAATTTTATTTCTTATTTGGAAATAGGGTCTTACTAGGTTGATGAGAGTCTCACTAGTTGCTGAGGCTCTCTTCAAACCTGTGATCCTCCTGTCTTAGTCTCCCAAGTACTGGGATTATAAGCATGTGCCACTAGACCTGGCTAACAGTAAATATTTTAAATATTTTGATAAAATTTGTTAAAAGTCACAGTTCAATTGTAACTTTCCCCATTGATTGTTAAGATTATTGTGCAAGATTTCAGCATGCACAGTCCCATTCTACCATGCAAAGTGAGGGTAGTCTTCATGTAGATACCATAAACTTTCTGACAAGCCACAGTATGAGAAAAAGACTGTCAAAGGAAGATCATTTATCATCTATGAAACTTTTTATCCAGAGTTCTAAGCTTTATTATTAATCTTTATAAAAGTAAATTGCAAGCCAGGCATGGTGGTGCATGCTTGTAATCCCAGCATTTGGGAGGCTGAGACCAGAGGATCTGGGTTCGAGGCCAGCTTCAGCTACCTAGTGAGGCACTCTGCAACTTTGTGAGACCCTGTTTCAAAATAAAGAATAAAAAAAATAGGGCTGGGGATATAGCTCAGAAGTAGAATACGCCTGAGTTCAATCCCAAGTACCGCAAAAAAAAAAGTAAATTGCATATTTATAAGAAACAATATAGCAAATGTATGGGAGAGCTGAAGTAGAACCAGAGTCAGAGCCGGAGGTCTAACTGTACCAAAGAGAAAAGACTGGAATGATGGCCATTGTTTTCTAGTTCTACTGCTCTAGTATTCTTGGATTTCAAAAATTGTTCTTGTTGGCCCCAAACACTAAATGTTTGGAAAATGTGGTTTTGAATGAGAGAAACTACTACTCAATGAGACAGTCCTCTTTTACCAATTTCATAGGAAGAGATTCATACTACAGAATAGTGCTATTCTTTTTTGGTTTTGCTTTTGTGTGTGTGGTACTATGATTTGAACCCAGGGACATTTTATCACTGAGTTACCCCCCACCAACTCAGCCTTTTTTTATTTTATTTTTTTTATTTGAAACAGGGTCTCACTAAGGTGCTGAGGCTGAGATCTTCCAGCTTCAGCCTTTCTAGTACTGGGATTACAGGTGTTTCCCACTCTTCCTGGCTAGAACAGCAGGGATATTTTTGAAGAAAAAAATCATGTGTCTGTGTCTGCATATTACACTACATTTAATAATATTATTTTTCTTAAATATAATATATCCCCTAGTTTTGTTTAAAATATATGATGATATAATTCTCTATTATAAGAGAATTTATTTGGAACTCATTGATAATTACATAGAATTAATAGGCCAGAGATTATGTTTATCATATTTGCTGTTTACTGAAGACATTGATATACATAACTTAAGTCCTTGTGTCCATGGCCTGTATTTGATCCTCAGAACCAACACACACACACACACACACACACACACACACACACACACACACCACACACACACACCACACACACACCCACACACACACACACATACATTGGATAGAATGATTTTAAAATGTCTTCACCTTTGAAGTTTAATTCATGTTTTTTTTTACTTAAGGTAATTGATGTTCATGTTTTCTATAAAACATATTATTTTGTTTCATCAAAATCATTAGTGGCAAGCCGGGCGTGGTGGCGCACGCTTGTAATCCCAGCATTCGGGAGGCTGAGACCGGAGGATCCGGGTTCTCGGCCAGCCTCAGCTACCTAGTGAGGCACTCCGCAACTTAGTGAGACTCAGTTTCAAAATAAAGAATAAAAAATAGGGTTGAGGGTATATCTCGGAGGTAGAATGCCCCTGAGTTCAATCCCCAGTACTGCAAAAAAAAAAAAAAAAAAAAAATCATTAGTGGCAAGACTAAAATAATTCTTATAAGAAATAAAAGCTATCCTTGAAACTACTGAGCTAGCTTACCCTGGATGGCTACTTTGGAAAAGTTGAGGAACCTAATGGAATTGGCGCTTTCTTCCTCACCTTCCAGGCCATTTGGTTCTGGGGATCAAAAGATTAGTCTACTCTTTTCCTTTCCAGTCATTATTCTTTTTGTTTCACTTTTCAGAGAATAATTATGTTCTTATGTTTTACTTCATTTTTTTAAATTTATTTTTATTGTAGTAATTCGTGCAATAAAGCATACATCTTTGTTAAGTACAAGTTGTTAAAAACATATTTGCACACAATTCTCATTTGACCCCTTCCCCAATTCCCACCCCGTTCCCTCCCCCTCCCTCCCCCTCAGGTTCAGTTCAGTGAGTAACCTTGATATGATTGTGTAAGTACATCATGTGCCTTGGGGTATCCCCCGGCCTCATGCATACACTACAATTAAATCAACTT
>PVLC010015945.1:0-36550 GCA_004027655.1 Graphiurus murinus
TGTAATGTTGAGATTGCAGTGCATTCTACTTTAAGTATCACATAAACTATGTTATTAAGTGAAGTGTACAGGCTAAATGTTGAAATTGATCATTCTATTTGTTATGTATCTCTTAAAAGGGAGATTATATAATTTTTTAACCATTTTGTCATGTGTATTGCAGCTTAAGGTTGTAGTTACTTGTTGCAAGAGGCATGTGGTGTGTGTGTGTGTGTGTGTGTGTGTGTGTGTGTGTGTGTGTGTGTGTGTGTTTGTTTTACTGGAGAGTGTCTGAGGTTCTACTGTTCTACCTCTGAGCTACACCCCCAGCCCTTTTTATTTTTTTGTTTTGAAAAGGTCTCACTAAGTTGCTGAGACCCTCACTACATTGCTGAGGCTGGTCTTGAACCTGCGCTCCTCCTGTCTTAGCCTCCCAAATACTGGGATTACCAGCATGTGCCACTATGCCTGGCTTGAGGCATGCGTTCTTGAATCCCAGGACTTCTTTATATAGAAGCATTTATATGGAACACAGGGAGAAATAGATTGGGGCTGGGAATCAAGAGAGCTTGATATAGTAAACGGCAGTCTTCTACCTGGTTCTCACCAACTCCCAGGCAGCGTAATGTTTTAGAGTTCTAAAATTCTCCTCAGATAGCTAATCTGATACGATCTCCTTTATTCAAAGCAGTTATCTTTTCATCTAATTTCTAATGAAGTCTCTCTTTTTTATTTTTTTTAATCCACTTCCAGATAAATGAATTTCTTCACCTGTCCTTAGGTCTTCATTTACTGCCTGGAAATACAGATCTGGAGTCCTGATCTTCTCTGCTATGCTTCCTTCCGACTCCTTCCATTGGCCCTTGCTCCGTCCACTTGCTGGATCACACTGAAATCCCCACTTTCCTGTTTTGGGACACTCACCCTATTTGCTTTGTTGTCATTTTTCCTGGCTGACTCTTCCAGAGATGGTTGAGCTAGAGCTATTTGCCTCCACTGCTTGTAGGTGGGGGGTATGTCTGAACACTGAGATCAAGCAGCAGGATTAGCACTTGGCTTCACCCTAGCATTCTCTTTCAGTAGAGAGGCCCGCAATACTTTTAGTGGCTGATTGGGTTTGGGAGTGTGTCATTCTCCAGAGACTTCTTACATGCTCCTCGATGCTCCCTGGTGCTCCCTGATCTGAGGTCCTGATCTGGAGATGACTCACTTCCTACCCTCGTCCATTCCACTCCTGAGTGTTTTCACTTGGCTGTCTAGGTGTCTCTTCTGAGGCTCTCGTTCTAGTTTTGGTTCACCTACTTGATACTGCAATTTCTCCTGTTTCTTCTGGAGTTGCTCTTCTTGTTCTGAACCTGAGTCAGTAGGCTTTGTCCGTTTTGAGAAAGAATTTGCTCCACTACACTGGAAAGTACCAGCAGGAGTCATCTGTCTTAGGAGTGCTCTGGAGTTTCACCTTCAGTTTGGTTTTTGGGAGGGACCGCTTGCTATCATCTCTTCTATAATCTTCCTGAAATTAATCATCTTTGGAGTTCCTCAGCCTGTCCTGATGTCATACCCATCTTAGTGGTCTATGTTTCCTCTCTAGTCATTACTCCTACAGTACTCCTTTTCTTGGAGTCATATTCTCTGTTGTAGTCTTGGCTGCTTTAGTCATCACAGCAATCCATAGGTCCATTGTCTCCATAATGGTCATGACATATATTTTAAATTATCAGCACCTCTTCTAGGACAGTGATGGTCATCAAAACTGTATGACAGGGTGGACTCTATCTCAGCCAGAAAAATGATGATCTCTGTCTTGCTTTTCACATTTAAACACCATTAGATACTGTTTTTTTTTTTTTTTTCCAGGCAATGTTTATTTAAATTTACTTGTGTGCATAGCAGTTTCTCTTCTTATCTTTCCATTCTTGCATCTCAGATCATCATTCAGTGTTTTGTTGATGTTTGTTCTTCCTGTGGTTTCATTGTTTCTGTTGAGAATCCTAATATTTTACTTTCTTCTATTATTTATAATCTCTTTTCTCTCTGGCTACTTTTAATATAGTCTCTGTTTTGGTGTTCTGCAATTTTACTGCTGTGTAGCCAAGTGTGAACTACTATATTATGTGTGTGTATGTATGTGGTACTGGGGATTTAAACTGGGGGCATTCTACCTCTGGACTATACCCCCTTTTTTAAAGTTTTTATTTTGAAAATATTTCTAAGTTGCTGAGAGTCTTTCTGTGTTGCTGAGGCTGTCCTTGAACCTGTGATTCTCCTGCGTCAGCCTCCCAATACCTGTCATTTTTCCTGGCTGGAATGGTATGCGCCAACACAGCCAGCACTTTTGAACTTATTTATGTTTGTCCTGCCTCTTTTTTTTAATTTTTTTTTTTTTTTTGCGGTACTGGGGATTGAACTCAGGGGTGTTCTACCTCCGAGCTACACCCTCAGCCCTATTTTTTATTCTTTATTTTGAAACCGGGTCTCACTACGTTGCGGAGTGCCTCACTAGGTAGCTGAGGCTGGCTGCAAACCCGGATCCTCCGGTCTCAGCCTCCCAAATGCTGAGATTACAAGTGTGCACCACCATGCCCGGCTTGTCCTGCCTCTTTATGAAGTAACATTTTTCTAGCAGTTCTGAATAAATATCTTTCATCAGTTTAGAAAATTAAATGATTTTCTCTCCTGAAATAGCCTCCTCTTTCTTCATTTTCTGGGTCTATGAGATATATGTCATCTTATTTCTTTCATGTCTTTTACCCTCTCTTTGGTATTTTCCATCCATTCATTTCAGCACTATTTCTAAATTACATTTTTAGATTTATATTTAAGTTTAATGATTCTTGCATTCTAATTTTATATCTTTGCTAGACTTTATTTTAAAAATACTATCTGAGCTGGGCATGGTGGCACACGCTTGTAATCCCAGCATTTGGGAGGCTGAGACTGGAGGATCCAGGTTCACGGCCAGCCTCACCTACCTAGTGAGGCACTCCACAACTTAGACTCTGTTTCAAAAAAAAAGAATAAAAAATAGGGCTAGGGGTGTAGCTCGGAGGTAGAATGCCCCTTAGTTCAATCCCTAGTACCACAAAAAGAAAAAATACTATCTGGTGAAATACTTTGTCTAAAGACTCTAGCCTCACAGAAGTAGAGCACAGCTGCCCCTGATCTTTTAGTGTAGGCTGCTTGGAGTGACTTTCTCCCAGTACATGCAATGGGGAAAAAGAAGAAAGAGTAACTTTATAGTAATGGAATCTGGCAAACACTACTCAGCCAGGTGATCAGGGTCAGCGTCAGTAGTCATAAATCATGTTGACAGCATATACCTTTAATATAATATGATGAAAATGACAGTTTTTATCTATGGTCTTTGTCCCCAAAACCAGCAACCTCAGTTTAACAATGAGAAAAGCATCAGACATATCCAAATATCCCAGTTGAGGAACATTTTGCAAAATATCTAAACTGTACTCCTCAAGACCATCAAAAACAAGGAAAGTGGACTGTGGGTGTAGTTCAGTGGTAGAGCACATGCCTAGCACATGCCTAGCGCTCTGTGTTAAAGCCCTTGCACTAAAAAAATACCAATAAAACAACAAAACAAAATACTAAGGAAAAGACCTGAGAAGCGTGTCATAGTCAAGGGGAACCTAAGGAAATGAGACAACTAAATGTTAAAATGGTGGTCTCGATGGGATCCAGGAATAGAAAAAGGGACATAAGCTAAGGAAATTTGCAGAAACCATGGATAGTAACAATATATTGATATTGGTTCATTCATTATGACAAATGCATACGAATGTAAGACACTAAAATGGGAGGAGAGAAAGAGGAATGGAGAAAGGTTGGTTAGTGGATACTAAGATGAGAGAAGTAAGTTCTGGTGTTCTATTGAATAATAGTGTGACTATAGATAACAATGACTATAGATAATGTGCTATGTAGTTCAAAAAGCCAGAAGAAAGGATTTTGAATGTTTTTTCCACAAATATGTTTCTGCTGTGTGTTAGAGGTTATTCTTATTGGGCCCTTGCGTAGTGAGATCAGCTCCTTTACCTTGCAGTAGGCCCAGTGCTTTATCTTCTCATCCCGGTGTTACTATCAGCATGCACATCTGGGGCAGCTCATACATATACTCTAATGTATGTATTATTTTTGCTTACTATTCACCATTCCTTACTGCTATTTCAACTAACTTTGTTTCGGTTTTCATTTTTTAGTTTTCTTTTTTTATGGAGTGATGCAGACTTGATAATTTCCTATACTTTGAAAGAATGTAACAGAATTTGAAAAGTAGTCAATTTATCCAGGACCTATTTGTGTTAAAGCAGAAAGGTCTTTCAAAATAATACCAGACTGCTAGAAATAGGAAACCTTCCATTTCTGTTGATTTTCTTCATTGCTCAATGATTATTTAAGGGTTCTAGTTCCATTGATTTTCTCATATGAACATAATAGCTGAGTACCCTTTGGTAGATGTAATTCTTAAGCCTGTTTTCTCATCTGCAGAATGAGCATTGTCCTGAATGAGATCTTGAAACCTGTGAATGTTAATAATAAGCAAACTTTTACACAGACACTTCTGTGCGCTGGCTCACACATACATATACATTCAAACAATATGCAACTATAAATTACTGAAGAGAACATAACAATTTAAAGTATGGGTCCCTGGATTTGGGGAAGGATCTAAATGGAGCATAGAAAAGACTATGAATAGAGGAGAAAATAAAGTAAACACTATTCATTAGTATTTCTTAGTTTTGCTGAAAGTGTTCCATTTTATCTTTAGTACATTAAGAGTGGATAGAAATTGAACCTTGAGACATTTCTTACATGGAAAAAGGCTCAAGCAGCTCTGCTTTGTATTTTATTTAAAAACTAAAAATTGGGGCAAGAGTGAAGTAGAACTTTGAAAAAAGTATCTATAAAAAGAAACATGTAAAATGTACTAGGGATATAACAGTATATAATCTTGTAGTAGATACCATATTTAAATTTTTTTTTATAAAAGATTGTGTTGAAACAGTTATTAAAATTATAATATGAACTATAGATTAGATAATAGTAATATAATAATTCCTAAATTTGATCATTGTAATGTTGATTATTTAAGAGAATATTTTTACTGTTAGGAAATACACACTGAAGTATTAAAGATAAAGGGGCAACATATTTAAGGTGGCTTGTATAATATGTAATTTTACAGTATGATAATTTATAACAGTGTGTTAATTTATATATTTTATTTATACATCAACATAAATCAATTGGATTCTTAGTATTATCATTTATTTTGTTATTCAAATTGACTCAGATGTGATTTATTATATATTTTTTGGTACTAGTTGAACCAAGGGATGTTCAACTCCTAGGTACACCCCCAACTGTTTGATTTTCTTATTTTGAAACAGGGTCTTGCTAAGTTGCTGAGAACCTTAAACCTGCAGTACTCCTGTCTCATCCTTCTAGGTACTGAGATTACAGACATGCAACATCATGCATGGCTTATTCTTCTAAAATGTTTAATAACTTAAGTCAATTTGAAATGGAGGACAGCGGTTAACTTGTCAGCATGTAGATTGAAAAGTATGGATTTTAGTTGATTTAAGTGAATAGTTTTAAGCATCTTGAGAATTTAGATCTCTTGTCTACTATTGTAAATAAATTATCTTTTTTTAGGTTTAAGCTGAATTTTGGGACATGGCCACTGCTTCACCAAGGTCTGATACTAGTAATAACCATAGTGGAAGGTTACAGTTACAGGTAACTGGTAAGTGATTTTCATAATAATATGATTCTAATTCAGTAAACTTACTCTATACATTTACCAAAACTTGTACTTAATGTTAAGTAGTACCAGGTTTTGGTGCCTTGTTTTCCTTTTCTCCTTATCTTTGTCTTTCTCTCATTTTAGTAGCCTATTTACTAAAAATAGAAACCACCTTATTAAATCCATAATCCTAGCTGGGCATGGTGGCGCACGCTTGTAATTCCAGTTCTTGGGAGGATGAGACTGGAGGATCCAGGTTTGTGGCCAGCCTCAGCTACTTAGTGAGGCTCTCCGCAACTTAGTGAGACCCTGTTTCAAAATAAAGAATAAAAAATAGAACTGGAGGTGTAGCTCGAAGGTAGAATGCCCCTGAGTTCAATTGTTACTGTTTTTAAACAATAGTATCATGATTAAGGCTCATTGTTTATTGTAGATGGGCAGTTTGCTATTTGTAAACTGAGGTATTGTGCTCGAAGCTGAATTATTTTTTAAATCCTAAATTATTTTTATTATTATCATATATAATCTTATTCTTATTTCTGTTCTTAACCCATATCTGATTAGAAGCAACAAATAAGAATAAGAAAAATGGGCATGGGATATATCTTAATGGTGGAGTGCTTGTCTGGCATGTCCAAGGACCTGGGCTCAATCTCCAGTACTGAAAAAAAGGGGGAGGTGGGGAGAGAGATGAGAAGAGAGATTATAGAAAGCAGGAAAACAAAAAAGAAACAGAAGACTACCTACTATAATATGGTAAATGCTGTTGTGTACCAGGCACATAAGTATAATAGCATACAGAGATATATTGTCTTTGGTATGTTAGATTTCAGATTTTCAATACGAAAGAGTGAGAAGCATAAAGTTCGTAAGATACATAAAAAGAATACTTGAGGTTGAAAAGCTAGACTGTTAAAATTTTTTTCACTATTGTGTTTCCTAGTACCTTTACTTTTTAAAATAAAAATTTAAATCTTATGTTTCTTATTTTTGTATTAGTAAATTATAGAATAGGCTTTTTTCAAATGTTTCGACATGTATGGAATAATCCATCTTTTTCCTGTTGATTTGAATTATCCTGATTATATGCTAATATCTTAATTGTTGTATTCTCTCTACCTCTCTTATATCACTGTCAGACTATCTGACTTGTTTACATTTCATGGTACTTAGAAAAAATTTACAGAGCTGGGTGTGATGTCAAATACCTGTAATCCTATATATTGGGGAGGCTGAGGCAAAAGGATTGCGAGTTCAAGGCTAGCCTGGTCTACTTAGAACTTGTCGAAGTAA
The DNA here is from genome assembly GCA_004027655.1 of Graphiurus murinus. NCBI lineage: Eukaryota > Metazoa > Chordata > Mammalia > Rodentia > Gliridae > Graphiurus > Graphiurus murinus. Next base: position 7,037 of record PVLC010015945.1, read on the forward strand.
AATTTTAAAAAGGGCTAGGAATGTAGCTCCAGTGTTATAGAGCTCTTGGGCTTAATCCCTACTACTCTTTAAAAAAAAAAAAAAAAAAAAAAAAAAACAGGAGAAATCTCAAATCTCTTTACTTTGCATCATTTTGTGCCTTCACTCTTCTCTCTTTTTTTTTTTTAAATTGTGGAATTGGGGATTGAACCTAGGGGAATTTTACCTCTGACCTACATCCCCAGCCCTATTTTTTATTCTTTATTTTGAAACAGGGTCTTACTAAATTGCCAAGGACTTCACTAAGTAGCTGAGGCTGGCCACAAACCTTTGATCCTCCTGTCTCAGCCTCCCAATTACTGGGATTACAAGCATGCGCCACCATGCACCACTTACCTTGTCTTGTAAATTGATTCTCTCTTTTTCTCTGCCCCTAGCAAAAGCACTCAACACCAGTAAATTGGTGTTTTTATTTTATTTATTTATTTATTTATTTATTTATTTATTTTGCAGTACTGGGGATTGAACTCAGGGGCATTCTACCTCTGAGCTATACTCCCAGCCCTATTTTTTTTTTTTTTTTTTTTTGCGGTACTGGGGATTGAATCCAGGGGCATTACACCTCCGAGCTACACCCTCAGTCCTATTTTTTATTCTTTATTTTGAGATAGAGTCTCACTCAGTTGCGGAGTGCCTCATAGGTAGCTGAGGCTGGCCGCGAACTCGGATCCTCCGGTCTCAGCCTCCCGAATGCTGGGATTACAAGCATGCACCACCACACCCAGCTGGTGTTTTTATTTTAGAATAATGTATTAAGTTGGCGATAATTGAAATCTTTCAGTGTTAAGAGTTTTAAATCCAAGAATGTATCAAATCATTCTCTTCAAATCTTTTATGTCAGTCAGTAAAGTTTTATAGTTATTTGCTTGTGGATCTTATACATTTCTTAAGTTTATTACTAGATTTTTAGAAGGTTATTTATTTTTGGTACTGGGGATTGAACCCAGGGACATTCTAACTCTGAGCTACACTCCCAGTCTTATTTTTTATTTTGAAACAGGGTCTCACTAAGTTGTGGATCCTGAGTAGCTGAGGCTGGCCGTGAACCTGTGATCCTCATGTCTGAGTCTCCCAAGTACTAGGATAACAAGCATGCACCACCATGCCTAGCTTATGGAGTTTAAGTAGAGTTTTAAAATTAATGTTCTCCCATAGCTAGTTAACTCACTTATTTACTTACTCTCTCTCCCTTCTCCCTCTCCCTCCCTTCCTTTTTCCCCTCCCCTCCCCTCATTTACCCAAGGGCAGGCTACCTTCAATCTATACCACCCAGCCCTATTTTATTTGTTGTTAAGAAACAAGGTCTCACTAAGTTGCTGAGGCTGGCCTTGAACCTGTCATCCTCCTGCCACAGCCTCCCAAGTATTACAGTCCTGTGCCACCACATTGGCCAGCTTTCAATATTTATATAACCTTACAGTAGATGGTATTCTGTGTATAACACCAAAGGAAACTCAACTCATTAAATGGGTTGAGTTTTAATTTAGTGAGTGAAGGTACACAAACCTCCATCATCATCAATGCCTTCCTGGCACCCAACAGGTGACTATTGCTCCACTATCAATATTGACTGTATAGTTACGATATACAGTCAATACAGTTATGATGGAGGTTTGTGTACCTTCACTCACTAAATTGTGTACCTCACTAAATTAAATTATCCTATGTATTTCAACTAATAAGAACTTGTATTTCAACTAATAAGAACTTGTTTGATATAATTGTCTTTGGTTATTTAAATCAGAGTATTATAGTTATATGCAAATTTACCAGCATATTATACATTTTATTAGAAATTTTCCCAAGTATTAGGATAACAAGCATGTACCACCATGCCTAGCTTATGGAGTTTAAGTAGAGTTTTAAAATTAATGTTCTCCCATAGCTAGTTAACGCACTTATTTACTTAATTAGAAATTTTCTTTTAAAAATGTGTTCTGCTGGGCATGGTGGCACACGATTGTAATCCTAGCATTTGGGAGGCTGAGACCGGAGGATCCAGGTTTGCGGCCAGCTTCAGCTACCTAGTGAGGCACTCTGCAACTTAGTGAGACCCTGTTTTGAAATAAAGAATAAAAAATAGGGCTGGGGGTATAGCTTGGAGGTAGAATGCCCCTGAGTTCAATCCTCAGTACCGCAAAAGAAAATGTGTTTTGAATGGGTCTGCAATGAACTCACTATCATAACTATACAGTCAATATTGATAGTGGAGCAATAGTCACCTGTTGGGTGCCAGGAAGGCATTGATGATGATGGAGGTTTGTGTACCTTCACTCAACAATCCTAAGAATCAGGTAGTATTGTTTCTGTTTTTCATGTGTAGGACATGGAGAAGACTTTCCCTTTTCCTAAATCTTAGATCCAGGATGCTCATAGGTGGCTGATTTTAGAAATGATCTTGATAGGTTGTTTCTACTGCTTGATGGTCAGTATTTTGCCCTGAAAATATGTAATCCCTTATTTGGGTTAGTAATTGTAAACATTAAAGACACATGGCTAGCCTAAATTAGTTTCTAAATGTATTGGGTAAGTTAGATTTAAAATTCACTCTGTGTATAGGATTATGATTAACTTCTATACTGGCACATGGCATTTTGATTTTAGCATTTCTATTTGGAAAAGCAGATTTTTCTTTTTTTGAAACCAGCTTTCCAGTAAAGCAATAAAACATTTCTAAAAGACAGTGCCAAGCTGAGTGTGCTGATACACACTTGTAATCCCAGTTCTTGGGAGACTGAGACAGGAGGATCACAGGTTAGCGGGCAGACAAAAAATAGGGCTGGAGGTGTAGCTCAGAGGTAGAATGGCACTGAGTTCAATTCTCTGCACCAAAAAAATTAAATATAAATACACAAACAATAAGGTGCCACTGTTATATAATAGGCAGGTTGAATCTGAAGAAACATACTTTTCTCTAGACTCTTGACGCAGGTAAGCATTAAATTCAAATGGTGGTAAAAACATAAGAACACTTTGATAGGAACATAAAATAGTGTAGCCACTTAGGAAAGTAGTTTGGCATTAACTCAACAGAGACTTAACTATGTTAGTGAGCAGAGTTCTACTTCTTAAATGCCCAAGGGAAATAAAAAATATATATTCATATAAAACCATGTACACAGATATTTAGGAACATTAGGCATAAGAGCCAAAAAAGTTGGAATAATTCAAATGTCTATTAACTGATGAGTAGGTAAGTCAAATATGGTATTCTGTAGAATGGAATATTAATTGACAAGAGAAGTAATGTAGTATGGATGCATGCTACAACTTGAATGAAACTTGAAGTCATTGTGCTAAGTGAAAGAGAGCAGTCACAAGACACATGTAGAATTTCACTTCCATGAAATGACCAGAATATGCAGTTCTGTAGGACAGGGTGGGTTAGTGGTTGCCTAGAGCTGGAATGGGAGTGGGGTGGTTAGGAGGAAATAAGAGCGTTACCTGCTTAATGGTTGAATTTCTTTTTGGAGTAACACAATGTTTGGAAATTGTTATAGTTTTTTTGTACAACTCTGTGAACCTGTTAAAACTAATGAACTATACAGTTTAAATTGATGAATCATATCCTATGTGAATTACATCTCAATAAAACCATCACAGAAAAATTCAAATGGCTCTCAGGCATTATCATTAGCTCTTTGTATTGTTTCTTCATCTTACTAATGAGAAGAGTTCTTAGTTGTACAAGAAGTATAGTTCCACTTTTATTGGTTTATTAGTAGGCAATTCTACTTTCTGGCTACACATATTCACCAGTGATTATCATTTTTCTAATAGTTTCTAGTGCCAAACTAAAAAGAAAAAAGAACTGGTTTGGAACAGCAATATATGCAGAAGTAATTGTAGATGGAGAAATTAAAAAAACTGCAAAGTCTAGTAGTTCATCTAATCCAAAATGGGACGAACAACTAACTGTGTAAGTACCTTGTATGAAGGATGCAAAAACTTTAAGAATATCAGTAAATTTTTAACTTCATTTTAAAGAAAAAGCATAATAATAATTCTTTTGTTTTGTCAAACTATTTCCATATAGCCATATTCTCTGAATATAGTGGTATAAGTTTGTGTATTGTAAAGCATTGTAACTAGTAGATCAGTTTTCTTAAATCTTTAGAAATTTATTCATATGGAAATAGTATTATTAGTAAGTTTCAGTAAAACTCAATGTATTGCTGGTGTTCTAGTTTGCTAAGTTCAAAAATTCTTACTTAGTTGTTAAAAGTCCTAATGTATTTTAAAGTAAATATTTTAATTCATAATTAGACAATTTACTATTTCATACAATATTAAATAAACTGAATTCCTGATATAAAAAAAATTATTGAACTAGATAAAGGAATGATCACTTCGAGTGATGATATGTGCTTCTGTATTTTTGTATAATTTTACCCTTGCAGAAATGTGACCCCACAGACTACTTTGGAATTTCGGGTTTGGAGTCATCATACGTTAAAAGCAGACACTTTATTAGGAAGAACAACAATAGATTTGAAACAAGCTCTGTTAACACACAATAGAAAATGTAAGTTTTTAGTCTACTTTTGTTTCTTCACAAATTTGTTTTAGATGCTGAACATACATATTCTGAAGTCCAAAAGCAAAAAGATAGTTTTATATTCATCTAAGAAAACTTCAATTATTACTTGCGATTGCTTGTAAGTTGAGCCTTTATATAAAATAGGTACTATGTTCTTTCTGTAATCTGTAGACTATGTTATCAGTGTTCATCAATCATTTATTATTTTCTTATATATTTCAAAACTTGAAATAATGATAATTATCTGCGCTTGCTCTTGAATGATAACAATTTTATTTGGATAAAATAAATTCAAACTTTAAAATTTTTCTTTTTTCATTATATAACCAGATTATTGTAGAAAATTTGGAGACTATAGAAAGTCACAGAGTAGTATAAAAAAGTTACCCATGATTCTTTTGTATAAGGATAACTATTCTGAATAATTTGGTGTCTTGTCTTTTTCTTGTATATAGACACAAATACATTATTTTTCCTCTTTCCATCAACTACTAGTCTATCTTCTCTTTTTTTATAAAAATTAACAATATATTGTAATCATGTTTCCATGAAATTAAATTTTCTATCCTGACAGTTTTTAAGGTAGTTTAGACTACAGTTATTTGTAAGCTTCCTATCACTTAATGCAGAAACTTAGGTGTATATGCATTAATTTTTAATTCTGATGATAGGATTCATCAAATCAGAATTCTTAAAATATATGATTCATTAAATATTAAAACCCAGGTATAGGTCCTAGTTTTCTAAGAGCCTCATAATGTGTTTTCACATCATTATTTGATCTCTTATTGTCCAACAGTTTCTAATAGTTCACTGAAACTAATGACCTTTTTAAAGTCTGTAAAATTTTCCTGCTCATTGTATTTCTTTAGATATTTTCTCAGTAATTTCTAACAGTTGGTTTACTAGGTTTGAATAATGCTAATGCTTCAAATAGTAAGTTAATTTTTTAAAAAATTCTTTTGAAAAACCCACATATGACTTAAAATCTGTTTTTGATAGTTTTTGGACATAAGGAGTTATAAGTTAAATAAATATAATACTGTGATTTATGCTAATTAGTATAAGCCATACTTATATAAGTTCTGATTATAAAATTGTTCTCTTAAAACATTGTGAATTTGATTCTTTCTTATGGTATGACTCGTTTTTGGATATGTAATTTGTCTTGGTACAGAAATAAGTAATAGATTTTATAAGTATACAGTGCCTTGCCTGGATCATTATTTTACTAAGCTCCTATTGTTGGACATTTAGATTGTTTTTAATTTTCTTTTATTAGACTGTGTTGAACACTCATATAAAGATTAAAATTATCCTCCATGCAAAGATTATGCCATAATAATCTTCTAAGAAGTTTGTAAATGCCAGTACTCTTTACAGTGAAACTCTCATAGGTTATATAAACTTAAAGTTATCTCTTATGATTTAATTGGCAGAATAAACTCATTGAAGTATTTTATAAGCATTTATACAGCAAGTAGACGGCTTCAGAAATAATGGTAGAAGCATCCTATAGACGCTAGGCACAAAAATAGTTTTAATAATTGAAAGATTTATTAGTTTTCTGGAGATAAAGACAAAATGCCACAGATTTTGGTATTTTTTGTCTTAAACAGCCAAAGATTATTTTCTTACTTTTTTGAAGGTTAGAAGTCTGTAATTAAGATGTGATTGGTTTCTTCTAAGGCAACTCTTTTTGGCATATAGATGACCATCTTTTCCTGGTCTCTTCACATGGTCTTTCCTTTGTGCATGTCTGTATCTCAGCATCTTCCTCTTATAAAGGATGCCAGCCGGGTGTGGTGGCACAAGCTTGTAATCCCAGTACTTGGGAGGCTGAAATAGGAGGATCACAGGTTCGCAGTCAACCTCAGCTACTTAGTGAGGCCCTCTACAACTTAGTGAGACCCTGTTTCAAAATAGGACTGGGTGTAGCTCGGAAGTAGACTGTTCCTGGGTTCAATCCCTAGTAATACACACACACACACACACACGGATGCCAATAATTTTGAGTAGGGACTACTCTAATGACATTGTTTTTTTTTGTTTTGTTTTGTTTTTTTTTGCAGTACTGGGGATGGAACCTGGGGGCATTCTACCTCTGAGCTACAGCCCCAGCCCTATTTTTTATTCTTTATTTTGAAACAGGGTCATCTCACTAAGTTGCGGAGGGCCTCCTCACCAAGCAGCTGAAGCTGGCCGCAAACCCGGATCCTCTAGTCTCAGCCTCCCAAATGCTGGGATTACAAGTGTGCGCCACCACGCCTGGCTCTAATGACATTGTTTTAACTTAATTACCTCTTAAAGATCCTGTGTCAATTGGGAGTGGTAAGGACAGCCTGTAATTCTGTTCTTGGGAGGCTGAAACAGGAGGATCGCAGGTTTAAAGCCAACATTAGCAACTTAGAGAAGTCTTCAGCAACATAATGAGCCTCTGTTTCAAATAAAAAAAAATAGGGCCGGGGGGTGTAGAAAGATCCTATCTCCAATGTTGGGGATACTGTAAGTTAAGACTTCAACATATGATGGCACATATTTATTATAGGCAATTCAGCCTATAATAAAATGCAAATAAATTTTAAGAATTAAATATACAAGCTTGTGTCTCTGAGCTCTCCACAGGGCCTGTTGATGTGCTACTCTTGTCTATGTAGGCAACAGGCGTCACTGCATCTGGACCCAGTGTAAACCTGAGGCGCTGCACTTTGCACAGGTCTTGTCTATGTCTCTCTTTTTCTGCCTTTGCTGGTGGCAGGGGTGCAGCCTACATGCAAGGCATTTTCCAGGGGCCTCTAACGTCTCTATGCTCTGTGTGTTCTGGTTCCCTCCCATACTGCTGCTTCTAACCAGTTGCTAGAAGGGCAGGCGACTGAGTCTGTCGGTTGCCACAGGGGCAGTTAACTTACAATTGAGTGCTTCTCTGGTTCTGGAGGGAGAGGTGAGCTGGGGTGTCCCCGCTGCAGGCTTAAGCTGGTCGTCTCAGGTGTTCTGGTCACTGTTGATCATGTGGGGATATGCCGCCTGATTATGGTGTGGAGTTCTGGAGTTGCTTACTCCACATATGGTCGCTGGGTATGCAGGAGGTTGTTAGATGTCTCAGTGCTAGTAGACCTCGCCCTGGGCTGCTGGCTCAGTGGTGGTCATCACTCTGCGGCATGCACCACTGTCGCACACTCAGGCTCCTTCACTCTCTCTGGAAGGCTTTCTGGGTTCTGTTCAGGTGTGCTTCAATTTTTGTTACTTTATTCACTTTTTTTGCTGCTTTTTTCTTCCTTTAAGAACCTGCTTTTGTGGCAGTTTTGATTCGAGTTCTACAGTGCAATTGAGTGCTGCTCTGGCCCTGGAGGGAGAGGTGAGCTGGGGTGACTCTGCTGCAGGCTTAAGGTGGTCATCCCAGGCATTCTGGTCACTGTTGATCGTGTGGGAATATGCTGCCTGATGTGGAGTTCTGGAGTCGCTTACTCCACATCTGGTCACTGGGTATGCAGGAGGTCCTTAGATGTCTCGGCGCTAGTAGACCCCGCTCTGGGTGGCTGGCTCAGTGGCGGCTGCCGCTCCATGGCATGTGGCACTGCCGTGTGCCGGGGCTCCTTTGCTCTTCCTGGGCCACTTTCTGGGTCCTCTTCAGCTGCGCCTCAATTTTCATTACTTTGCTCACTTTTTTGCTGCTTTTTTCTCCCGTCAGGAAGCTGCTTTTATGGCAATTTTGATTTGAGCACTTCAGCACCTGAGGAGAGGTGTTTCAGTCACCATCTTGGGTTTCACCTAAAAAGCAGATCAAGATGTATCTTTGTGTGGGGGTTGGGAGGAGGGGACTGGGGATGGAACCCAGGGGCATTCTACTTCCAAACTACACCCCCAGCCCTATTTTATTCTTTATTTTGAAACAAAGTCTCAATTAGTTGTGGAGGGCCTCACAAGTTGCTGAGGCTGGCTGTGAATCTGTGATCCTCCTGTCTCAGCCTCCCAAGTACTAAGATTACAAGCATGAGCCACTATGCCCAGCTAAGATATAAAAGTACTCCCATGAGTCCCTGGGTTCCACCCTTGGAGCCATGAGAAAAGAACAGTTGTGATGTAATGGTAGATAGGACTAAAATCCTTGAGTGGATTACAATGTGAAAGAGGTGACTGCAACCAGAAGAAATCTTTGTGAGAACCATGATATTCTAGGATAATTTTAAAGTATGAAAAGACATGGTTTGGATATAGTGGGAAAGTTATTGTGGGAATTCAAGATAACACAAAAATTGTCAACTGCAAACAAAATAAAATTAATGAGGATTTTTATTTCAGTGTCTTCCATAGTTAATAGCCAAATATAGCCCCGTTTTTCCTTTTCTTTTCTTTTTTTTTTTTTTTTTTGAGTCACGGTCTTACTAAGTTGTCCAACCTGGCCTTGAACTTGTAATCCTCCTGCCTTAACTTCCCAAGTAGATGGAATTATAGGCATGTGCCACTGTGTCCAGCTTAGAAATTTTTAATAGAGAAACTTGCTTATTAAAAAAAAAAAAAATCTTACTAAGCTGGGCGTGGTGGCGCATGCTTGTAATCCCAGCATTCGGGAGGCTGAGACAGGAGGATCCGGGTTCGTGGCCAGCCTCAGCTACCTAGTGAGGCACTCTGCAACTTAGTGAGACCCTGTTTCAAAAAAATAAAGAATAAAAAATAGGGCTGGGGGTATAGCTTGGAGGTAGAATGCCCCTGAGTTCAATCCCCAGTACCACAAAAAGAAAAAAAAAATGGTATGTAAAAGTATACCTATGTTAGTTTCCTCATATTGTTACTCAGCTCTCTCAGTTGTGTTCATTTTTATCAAGGTGGATGAATTTGTTCCACTATGTTTTATGTTCTTATCTAGCAGGTCCATCTCCTCTTCCTCCCTCTTTTTTTGTCCTTGTCTTAGCAATGATATAAGCACAGTGGGTATAACTCATTATTTTTGTCTAAAAGTTATTGGAATCTAACCTTTTCTTAACTGCTTTTTATCTTTCAACACAAAATTTTTATTAAAGACTAGCCCTAAATTCTTTTTGGAGTGGGGTGGAGGTATAATGAATAATTTTACATATAAAAATATGAAAAAGTTGTTATAACTATTTATAACTGAATAAATTTTGTAAGGATGAAATTCTTCCTACATATAGTGTTATGGTCTGTGCTAGTATAAGAGAATACCTGACACTGGGTAGTTTACCAATCGAAATTTATTTCTCATAGTTCAAGTTTATGGGAGTCTAAAATAAGGCACCTTGTAGGCTTGGTTTCTGGGGAAGCCTGGTCTCTGCTTCCAGTATACTGCCCTGTTGCTGCCTCCGTGGAGAGGCGGAATGTTGTGACCTCACATGATGGGAGGGACAGAACGAGGTGAACCTACTCCTTCAAGTCCTTTTATAAGAGCCCTAGTCTCATCCACAGTAACTTGACATAATCCCTGTCTTAAAGACCCTGCCTCTTAACATGACAGTTCATATTTATAATTAATTTTTTTTTTTTTTGCGGTACTGGGGATTGAACTCAGGGGCATTCTACCTCCAAGCTATACCCCCAGCCCTATTTTTTATTCTTTATTTTGAAACCAAGTCTCACTAAGTTGCGGAGTGCCTCACTAGTAGCTGAGGCTGGCTGTGAACCCAGATCCTCCGGTCTCTGCCTCCCGAATGCTGGAGTTACAAGCGTGCGCCACCACGCCCGGCTTTATAATTAAATTTTAACAGACAAGTTTGGTGGACACATTTAAATCATAGCAGATATTGTCCAGTTTTCTCTAATCCTGAACTTTTTTTTACATATGCTATACCTTAAATAACTTTTTAAAAATTATTACTAGTGTTGCTAGATATTTATCTTTTATGTAAAAGATAATTATGCTAAAACCACTTAAATAAGAGTAATAAAATACCAAGAAACTTGGAAACAGGGCAGAAGGCAGTACAACTAGGTCCTAGATAGGACAAATCCTATGGCACTGATAATTCTGCAAAATGACAGAGGCCTCTCTTTTAAATAAAGGCTGGCCAATGAAAACGTCATGAACTAGAATTAGAATAGCAGGCCATGCTGATAACAGCTTGCAGGATACTGAATTCTTGGCTATCAGCCAGATAGAAATCTGAGCCTGTATTCCTCTTGTCTAGACTCTTTAGGGGTACCTTCAATACGCTGGTAGAATCAGAAACAAAGCATGACTATATTAACACCCAGGGATTACTCATAAACTATATGTCAGAGTGAACTCCCATCTAAAATGACAAATTATAAAAAAAATTGGAGAACAAATAACTTTAAGTAGGAGTTGGCAAACGTTTTCTAGAAAGAGGTAGATTGTAGATATTTAGACTTTGCAGGCTAAAGGTTCTCTGTTGCTCTGATTCATCTCTGCCATTGTGGAGTGAAAGTAGCCATAGACTTGGATGAGCATGACTGTTCAAATAAAACTTTATTTATAAAAACAGGACAATCGGGTGTGGTGGCCCATGTGGTAGTCCATGCTTATAATCCCAGTACTTGACAGGCTGAAACAGGAGGACCACAGGTTCGCAGATAGCCTCAGCTACTTAAGTGAAGTCCTCTGCTACTTAGTGAGGCCCTCCACAACTTAGACCTTGTTTCAAAATAAAGACTAGAAAAGAGGGCTGGAGGTGTAGCTCAGAGGTAAAATGCCCCTGGGTTCAATCCCTAGTACTGCAAAAAGAAAAAAAAAAAAAAAAAACCAAACAGGACAGTCATTTTTTATAGACTTTATTTGCAAAGGTAGGCAAGATTTGACCTGTGGAATATAGTGTGCTGACCTAAGAGTAGAGGAGATATTTTAAGAGATAATAGCTGCAATTTTCTGAACAATAATGAAAAACATGAATCCGTAGATCCATATTACCCCAACTAAGATAGCAAAGAGTCATGCCTGGACATACTATAGAGGAATGCATAACACCAAAGACAGAGGATTCATGGAGAAAACCAGGCTATTTGCAAAGATTTATAAGTTAGAATTGTAGAATTCACAGTAATAGAAGAAGATAGTGGAACAGTATCTTCAAAGGGTTGGGAGACCATTATCAATATAAAATTTATCCAACAAATCTGTCTTTCAATGAGAATACACACAAAATGGATGATCGAAGTCAGAGAATTTACCAGAAATCTCCATTAAGAGGTTTTAAAAAGGCTATTCTTCAGAAATCTGGTCAAACAGCTAAAGATTTTAGAAAAGAGAGCCACATTTCCAAATTCCAGACACTTAATGGAGGAAGACACGGAGAATGAAATAGAATATTGGCCAGTATAGTTTTCTTCACACACTGATTATTAAGGTTGTAATTCAGCCAGCATGGTGGCACACTCCTGTAATCCCAGAACGTGAGAGACTGAGACAGGAGGATCAAGAACAACCTCAGCAAATAGCGCGACTTTCATGAACCTACCAAGAACCTGTTTCAAATAAATAAACATAGGGCTAAAGGATGTAGCTCAGAGGTAGAATATCTCTGAGTTCAGTCCCCACTACCACAAAAAAAAGTTGAAATTAATTTCTTTGTAGTTTTGTTATTGTTGTATTTTTGTTTTTTTTCCCTAATTTATTCTTATTGTTGTTTTTGATTAGGACTGGAAATGTGTTTATAATGAGTACAAATAGTTGGGGTAGGTCTTCTGTAAGGTCTGATTTCATTATAGGATTCCTGAATTGTTTTGCACAGAATTCCTGTCCAATGACTAGTAGTTCTAGATTTTTGTTTTGTCTCTTTGCTTAGTCAGTCAACATGTTTGTACTGGACATTTGGTAAATGAGGGGAAATTCCAATTTTGTTAAATATAGGAAAGATCAAAGGCAAGGACTTTATGATGTGAAATGTTCCATAATTTCTTCAGCTTCAGAAAGCCACTGAAGATCAGACTGAAGTAATTTACCCCATTTTTAATACCACTGAAAGGTTTTAAAAAATATTTATTTTTTGTCGGTTTATTAGGTACAAAGTTATGATTTACAAATAAAATGGAATAATTAAATCAATTCAATAAACATATCAGCTCAAGTACTTATCACTTTTTGTGGTGAGAACATTTGAAAGTTACTCTTTTAGTGATTTTTGAAATGTACAGTATGTTTTTATTTACTATATTTACCACAATGTAATAAATTTCAAAGAAAACAAAACTTATTTCTTCATCTAATTGTGGCTTTCAAGTTTCAACTTCTCATTCCTCTTTTCCCCACTAATGTTTAATACACTGTGGGATAGAAGTTGAAGCAAAATCACTTTTAGTTTAAATAAGAACTAGATGTACCAATAATGAGAGGAAATATTTTGCTATATATAAAAAAGGAAAGTGATTATCACAATACTTAGGTGATTTATTCAGCACTGTGTATTAGATGTGGTGCTAGAGATTTCTGTGTGGTTTTGCTTTAGTTCTTTATGAATGTTTCTTTAGTTTGAAGCTCTTATTATCTCTGTTTTGTAATGAGGAAATGATGTAAGCACAGTAGATGTAACTCCTTATTTTTGTCCACTTAGTAAGAAGGAGAGCTAGAATTTGTAACTGTTCCACCTGAGTTTTGAAGAGATTATGCCTCAACTACAAGGGTCCTTTGGACTGAAGAGCAAGCTTAGGCAATGGTTGCCTTATTATTTAGATATATTCATATTTTATCTATAGTTTATACTGTGTACAGAAGCAAAGATGATATTAAAAGTGCAGGGTTGGGGGGAAGGGGTTGCTTAACTAGGTGAGAAAGGAATTGATTCTGATGTAGTGTAGAAGGGCCTACAGATAAACATGCAAAGAATTCTTCTGAAATGTGGCTGTCAAGTACTGATTAGAGTAATTCTTGAAATGTAGTTTTGATTTTAGAAACTACTTGTATGTTGCAAAAGCTTTTAAAATTGGGATTTTCTTTTTTCTAGTGGAAAGAGTGAAAGAACAATTAAAACTTTCCTTGGAAAACAAAAATGGCATCGTGCAAACTGGTGAATTGAATGTTGTGCTTGATGGATTGGTGATTGAACAAGAAAATCTAACAAACTGCAGCTCATCTCCAGCTAGTAAGCTAAGCTGATATGTTTTTAAAATCAAAGGAAAAAATGTTAAGAAGTATATAAAATTTTGATTTCTTTTTTTCTTGTTGTTCAGTAGAAATACAGCAAAATGGTGGTGCCTTACATGAAAGTGAAGAGCCTTCAGCGGGAACAACTACCAGGTAGTTTATTTGTTTTAGTATTTGTGGCAACATGATGTAACATTTCCCATGTATGAAGTTTAAAATTTTAACTTTAGAGTTTGCCACATAATTTAAATGCTTATGTGTAAACATATTTGTTGAATGCGAGTGAGCAACTGACACCATCAGATTTCAGAACATTCTCATCACCTCCCAAAAGAAACTGGATGAGCAGTCACTTTCCATTCCTCTCAGCCTCTGGCATCCAGTAACTTACTTTGTCTCCCTGTGAATTTTTCTGTTCTGGCCAGATTCATACAATATGTGAACTTTTGCTTTGGCTTCTTTTACTTAGCATAGTATTTCAAGGTTTGTTATGTTGTACCACACATTAGTGCTTCATTCTTTTTTGTTGAAAATGCCTTTTTAAAAATCTGTGGCTAGGCATATCTTATTGGGAAAGAGGTACCCTGGACAAATTGTATTGCTGTCTCATTTGGCATTCTCATATAGATCATGAGAAGATAAATGCTCTACAGACTATGGTCCTCTAAAAAAAATCATCCTGCCATTTTAAAAATTCCAGGCATTCACATTTCATGACAATTAATAGACTCTCTGTTTGAAATAATTCACTTGGAATGAAAGTGTATAATAGATTAAGTATGGTGGAATTAAAGCCTGAAAATATAAAAATATATTGTCATATTGACTTGGAACACTTGAAAAAGCATTCTGGTACATGCCAAAGTATGACCTTTATTAATTATTAATAGTATTACTCTTAAATTGCCTTTGAATGAATTTTATAAAAGCACTTGAGCAGATAAGTATATCTTCCAGAATATATATTGGCCTTAAGTATGTTTAGTATTCATATTATAATTCACATTGGGAAAATGACAGAAAGAGTACAATTAAGTTGATTATATTAATGTATGAAATATGTGTTTTTTACATTCTCTAAAATATAATTTCAATGAAAAATATAGTTTTAGATGGATGAAAGAGCTTAAATAACTACAAACTGAAAACCCAATATTGTTTATTACATAGTGACACATTTTGAATTAAAGACTAGTTCTGTAGTACCCAGAAAATTTCAGGTGGGTTCTCTTACCTTGACTCCTGGATCACTGGTTCTTCTGGTGGCTGGGGAGGGAGGGGGACACAAATCAGAATCATTTGGGTGCTTTTTTCAGACTTTACCTATTCAAACTTTCTAAACATATCTCATTCCAAATCTGTAGGTGACAAGGGAGAGGGGGATGTAAGAGACATGTACTGATTGCCTGTTCAGTGACAGACAGTAGTCTGTAAGAGTACCGAGCCGGTCTCTATGAAATTACATTACATTATGATGGCTAATTTTAAACTATACAAGAAATAAATAAGCTAATTGCATACAGTGATAAGAGCTGTGGAATCATTGAAACAGGATTAGGTGATAGTAATGGAGAGGAGCCTATTTTAAAGAGAGATACTAGGGAATCATCTCTGATAAAGTGGCATTCAAGCTAAAAGTTAAAAAGCCAAGAATGAAACATTCATGGATAGTGCTGAGGGAAGAGCAAGTCAGGCAGAGAAATAACGAGTTCAAAGCCCTGAGTATATTTACAGCTAACTTATGTTCTATAGATTTTTCTAATTCTAGTGTATAGTTAACCTTCTCTGATAATCTTGTAGTCATTATAATTTACTGTCTGGTATGTAATAATTTGAAATAAACATTTGAAAACATTACAGTTTTCATATTTAGTAAAATTGTTATACCTGTTGCAAGGTGAGCAAGAAGGAGCTTTCAGAGAGATATATCAGAGATATAGATGGTATAATAATGGGGCTGATTTTCAAAAGCTTTGTTGACTTCAGTAAGAAATTTAGATTTTATTTCAAGTACAGTGAATTTTTAAGCAGGGAAGGGTCATGACCTGATTCCCCTCCCTCCCCGATTTTGGGGATTCAACTCAGTGTTATTCTACTCTACCTCCAGACCATTTAATTTTTTATTCTGAAGTAGGATCTTGCTAAGTTGCTGAGGCTGGCCTTGAACCTATGATCTTCCTGTTTCAGCCTCTCAAGTACTGGTATTACAGTCCTGTGCCTGGCTTGTTTTCTATTAAAAAACAAAACAAAAAACACTTAGGCTCTTCTGTGGATATGTGTTTAGAAAAGCTCTCCTGACAACTTCCATGATATTGACAACTCCTGTCCATGGACTTAGAATGTTTGGTTTTGTAATTATAGTTTTTATTTATTTATTTACAGTTAATTCATATACTATAAATTATTGTAATTCTGCAATATATTAGCTTTCTCTGATCATCATGTAGTCATAATTTTAGTACCTAGTGCATAATCATTTGCAATGAATGCTTGCAGACTTTCACCTTATTTCTTAGTGTTCAATAAAATTACAAGTTTAGAGTTAGTTTTTATAAATTTCATGAGCTTTTGGAAACTACTTTCAGAGAATTTAGAATAGGTTAATATTCTTGGGCTTAAATATTTAAATGCACAATTTGAACTTTTTTGAGAACCTGAATTAATTTGAACTTAGTATATTTGTAGATCAGTATTTTTTTCTCTGCTAGTATGGATACACTTAGAATTGAAAGTAGTTTTAACTATAATGCAGTTAAAGCAGGTTATATCTTTGTTCATCACTCTTTAAGAACTCAGTAAATATTTATAAAAGTTCTAATGAAAAGTTGTTTAAGCCAGGCGTGGTGGCGCACGCTTGTAATCCCAGCATTTGGGAGGCTGAGACCGGAGGATCCGGGTTGGCGGCCAGCCTCAGCTACCTAGTGAGGCACTCCGCAACTTAGTGAGACTCGGTTTCAAAATAAAGAATAAAAAATAGGGCTGGGGGTATAGCTCGGAGGTAGAATGCCCCTGAGTTCAATTCCCAGTACCGCAAAAAAAAAAAAAAAAGAAAAGTTGTTTAATTGTACTTGACCCAGTGATGTAAGATATTATTTTCTTTTTAAAGGTTGGCTGTTGAAAATACTAATGGAATAGATAATCATGTACCTACAAACACTGTTGTCCAAAACTCATGCTGTTCGTATGTAGTTAATGGAGACAACACAACTTCATCTCCATCTCAGGTTGCTGCCAGACCCAAAAATACACCAGCTCCCAAACCACTCACATCTGAGCCTACTAATGACACTGGTAAGTGTGGCTATTTATGACACACTATTTAAATGAAAACTAAGTTACACTTAATTATCTATGCCAATACTTTATTGTACAGTCTTTCTTAATCTTCTATGATAGGAAATTTTAAAATTGCAATGCCTGAGGCAATTGCAATTGATGCAAAATGTTGAATACTTATTTCAGAAAGGTTTTTCTAAATTTGAAATTTTGTAGATTAAAGTAATGTATACTTGAGTATCTTTCTATAGATCACAACACTTTAGACTTCATTCCATGAAGTACTATTTAATTCATGATATAAAATATACTTCTGAAAGAACCGTAGTGAATTTATTGATTTAGTAATGAATAGTTCCTTTAATTTGTTTTTTAGTATATAATACCTGTTTTTCTCCTTATTATCTAACACAGCTAAAATAATGTACCATCAGTTGATATAGCCATCAGAAACTTGTATTTTCCCAAAGTAAGAGCTACTCTATTACAAAAGGAATACCTAAAGATTTTCTTTATAATCTCTTTTTGGTCTATCAGAAAATACTCCATAATACACCAACATAGCATCTTCCATAATTCAAAGAGAGCAAATACAATAGTAAGTGTCATAGAACCCTTTATATTCTTTATTCTTCGGTGTAGAATAATGGCATAAAGTTATAATACAAGTCAATTAAAAATCATTTTATATGTAGCCAAATGAACACATTCTAGATACTCAGGTTGCTTATGAGTTAATCTAAAAGTTAAATTTTGCAGTTTTAAAAATGTAGTCTGGCTGGGCGTGGTGGGCGCATGCTTGTAATCCCAGCATTCGGGAGGCTGAGACCGGAGGATCCGGGTTCACAGCCAGCCTCAGCTACCTAGTGAGACACTCTGCAACTTAGTGAGACTCGGTTTCAAAATAAAGAATAAAAAATAGGGCTGGGGGTGTAGCTCGGAGTTAGAATGCCCTGAGTTCAATCCCCAGTACCGCAAAAAAAAAAAAAAAAAAGTAGTCTGGCTGGACATGGTGGCGCATGCTTGTAATTAATCCTAGTACTTGGGAGGCTGAGACAGGAATATTGCAGTTTCAAAGCCAGACGTGGCAACTTTGGGAGGCTCTCAGCAACCTAGTAAGACCCTGTTTCCAAGTAAGAAATAAAATTGGGCTGGGAGTGTACTTGGAGGTAGAATGCCTCTGGGTTCAATCCCCAGTACCATAATAAATGAATGAATGAATGAATGAATGAACTGGGTTCAATCCCCAGTACCATAATAAATGAATGAATGAATGAATGAATGAACTGGGTTCAATCCCCAGTACCGAATGAATGAATGAATGAACGAACTGGGTTCAATCCCCAGTACCATAATAAATAAATGAATGAATGAATGAATGAATGAACTGGGTTCAATCCCCAGTACCAAATGAATGAATGAATGAATGAATGAATGAATGAATGAACGAACTGGGTTCAATCCTCAGTACCATAATAAATAAATGAATGAATGAATGAATGAATGAATAAATATGTAGCCTGAGGAAATAGCAATATAAAGACTAATTATTTGTTTTAAGTATAAAATAGAAAAAAGTTTTAACAGAGTTCTTCACAATAAGGCATGAATTCAGTGCTTTTAAGCCTAAAGGCTTTTTTAAATTCGCTAAAGAACATGAAGGAAAAAACCTAAATATCCACCCATTTTTTAAAAATTACATTTTAAATGGTATAACTTCTTTATGAACTCTCCAAAAATGTTACAAAGTAAAACAATATAATCCTAGCATGGTGATGCATGCCTGTAATCCCAGTGCTTGGGAGGCTGAAAGAGGAGTGTCACAGGTTCCAGGTGAGTCTCAGTAGCTTAGCAAGTCTCAGCAATTTAGCGAGACCTGTGGCATTATCTTTGGATTCAGAATGGTTGAGCCAATTCTATTCTTTCTGTCAGTAATTAGATAGCAAGACCAGTTATTAAGTTTTCTCTTGATACATGAAAAGCATAAGATGGAAATGTTGAATACTTATTTCAGAAAGTTTTTTATTCTATTACTCCCTCCATTTAAAAGTATATGGAATTTGAGGATTTAGCTCTTATTTTTAAGATTTTTAACTATTTAATTAGATTGATGAAAGTACCCACTGACCATTAGTGTTTTAGCATTTGGGCATATTCAGATGTTGATGTAAAAGAGGGAAGAAATAAACTGAAGTACTCTCCTCATTGTAGAATCTCATATTTACACTCCAGCTTGACAAAATATATTAAAGACTCTGTCCATTGATAATAGAGTCACTTTTTTCTCTATTATTTATCCTTGCCTGAAATTTCAAGGTAAAAATAAAACACATATATGAGTAACTAGAAATGGAAGCTGTATCATAACTAACTCCCCTAGCATTCATAATAAGGAAACCTAGGGCAATCTAAATAATACTAATGCTAATAGTTAACATTTATGCTATACATGTTCTAAGCACACATATCTCTGATTAAGAAACTAAAGTACAGACAGGTCACAGCTAGGAAGTAGAAGAGGAACAATTGACATCCAGCTATGTGGCCCTCAAACGTACTTTCTTGTTCATTATGATGTAAAACATTTTTATAGTGTCTCAAAGGGAAAAATGTTCATCTTTTATAGTATAATAGGCTTCAAATAGTATTCCTCCAACCTTTTCACCTCCCCTCCTCTGATTATTGTGATATCTGACAAAACAATCCAACTGTCATCATTCCGTTGGCCTGTTTCCAAAGGCTTCTGGAACCTTATTTGTTGATAGCAACCACTTAACTCATGCCTTTTTTAATGATTGTTCATCCCTTACTAGGAGGATGAATTCAGGTATCTTTTCAAGGAATGGATTATCCCTGCCCCTCTTAAGATGCTGTTACAAAATGGCATTTCTTTTTAAAATTAAGGACTTTAAAATCAATTTTTGTTGTTGGATTTGTGGTGGGGTAAGGGTGGGATGGTCATATTCTCTGTATAATGTACTATGCCTTTAATCTCCTGTTTGCTGCTATGGTCTAGATGTGATTAGTTCCTTAAAGGTTCATGTGTTAAAAGCCTGATCCTCAGTGTGGCAGGGTGAGAGATGATTGGACCCTTATGTGACAAGACCTAGTAAGAGGACCATAACTCATCAAATGCATGCTCTCAGAGAGGATCAAGGTAGTTCTTATGGGATCCTGAGTTAGTTCTCATAAGCGTGAGTTGATGAATGTGAACCTTACTTCTGAGTTGATCTTCTCCAGCTGCCTGCTTGGAAACATGATCTCTTTTCACACATGTTCTTCCATTTGCCTGATTTTCTTGTTCTAAATAAATAATCTCCTTTACAGATGAATTTTACCATTTTCTTTCTTTTTTCTTTTCTTTTCTTTTTTTAATAACAATTGGTGCATTGTAATCATACATCTTTGTTAGGTACAAGCTGATAAAGGCATATATGCACACATTTCTCATTTAACCCCTTCCCCAATTCCCACCCCACTCCCTCGCCCTCCCTCCTTCTCAAGTTCAGTTTAGTGATTGACCTTGATATATTTGTGAAAGTACATCATGTGCATTAGGGTGTCCCCCTCTCCCCCACCACCCAGTCCATCCCCTTCAGTAAAGTCAACTTCTTTGCTTATCGAGGGTTTCTCCTTTTTCATCTGGAGATCCTCTTATGCCCCATCTTCTCCCTAGCATCTGCATATTAGGGAGAACATATGCTTTTTTACTCTTTGTAACTGACTAATCTCACTTAACATAACGTTTTCCAGTTGCATCCATTTCCCTGCAAATAACATGATTTTGTTCTTCTTTATGGCTGAGTAAAATTGCATTGTGTACATATCCCATAGTTTTGTAATCCATTCATCTGTCAATGGACATTTTGGCTGTTTCCATAGTTTGGCAATTGTGAATTGTGCAGCTACAAACATAGATACACATGCGTCAGTCTGATAGTTTGGTTTCCATTCTTTTGGTAGATACCCAGAAGTGGTATTTCTGGATCATATGGTAGGATCATTCATCTGAGGATCCTCCATACTGCTTTCCAAAGTGGTTGCACTAATTTGCAATCCCACCAACAATGTATTAGGGTTCCCACTTCTCCACACCCTTGCCAGCATTTTTTGTTGTTCGTGTTTTTTATGATTGCCATTCTGATTGGAGTTAGGTGAAATCTCAAGGTAGTTTTGATTTGCATCTCTCTTGATTGCTAATGATGTAGAACATTTCTTCATATATTTATTGACCATTTGTATTTCTTCTTTTGTGAAGTGTCTATTTAGATCCTTTCTTTCTAATATTACAACTTTTTCTAGTCTTAATGCATTATCAAATATAGTCAACAATAATGAACTGGAGTGGTGATTATGATCTTCCTTGTGTTCTTGATTTTAAGTTTTTCCGAATCTCAGTAGAAGTTCTTCTAATGTTTTATAATTGCTCCCTGTAGTTCGTGGTGAATAATCTAGATTATTTGTGGATTTTACTTGATTCCTCTTGTCAGGTGTTCCATCAGTATTTTATTGAATATTTATTGGTTTGTACTGAAAATGAAAGTAATCATATGGTTTTATCCTTTAGTCTGTTACCACAGTACACTTCCTAATAATTTCCTAATATTACCCCATTCTTGAACACAGAAATATCAAGTTCAAAGACCCATCCTTAAATTTATACATGATATTGCTAAGTCTTCTTGTGCTACTGTTGTTCAGTTTCAGCTTAATTTAAAAGGATTATATTACCTTCATAGAATGAGTTGGAAAGCTCCAGTTTTCTTTTTCTTTCCTGATATAGTTACAACACTTTAAATAACTTCAGAATTTATTTATTCATTAAAAGCTTATGAAATTTTCTCAGAAGCCCATCTAAGCCTGGTGGTATTAAAGGGAATGGTATTAGTCATTTTTCATTTCTACTCTAATTGGTCTATTTAATTTTTCTTTCTCTTGAGTTATATTAGCTAATATATTTTAAACTTACTGCTCTAAAGTTGTATGTGATTTTTTTTTTTTTCTTTTTTTTTTTTTGGTGCTGGAAATTGAACCCAGGGGCATTCTACCTCTGAGCTATAACCCCAGCCCTTTTTATTTTTTATTTTGAAACAGGGTCTTGCTAAGTTGCTAAGACTGGCCTCCAACCTGTGATCCTCTTCTTTAGCCTCCTAAGTAACTGAGATTATAGGTATCCACCACCATGCTTGGCTTGTATGTGGTATTTCTAGTTATACTTATAGTATATATTTTTATTTTTCTTTATAAAAGGTGTATTTCATGGAAAGGTATATTTCATGGTTTCTCCAGTTTTCCCGATTAAGAAGTCATTTGATGCTGTGTGTGTGGTAGCATGCACCTGTAATCTGAGTACTTGGGGAGGATAAGTCAGGGGGATCGCAGGTCCTAGGCCAGCCTCAGCAAGTAGTGAGGCTCTCATCAACCTAGCAAGACCTGGATTCAAAATAAAAATAAAATAGAACTGGGGGTGTAGCTCAGATGTAGAATGTCCCTAGATTCAATCCCCAGTACCATAAAATAAAGAAGTCATTTGATGCATTTGTTTAGGATACAGATCCCCAGGCCTTTCCGTAAAGATTTCCTGCCAAAATTCAGTAAATCTAGAATGGGAACTGAGATCCAGTTTTTCAAGAAGATCCCAATTGATTCCTATCAGCTAGTTTATGAAATTTTCGTCTGTTTTTATTGGTCTTTTGATTAATTTCCTCCTACCATAATTTTTTTTCTCACCTGGCTCTGGAATTTAATTCTAAGATCATTTATTACCATTTTTTCTTATATTTTTGGATACTTCTTTGGCCATATCCAGTAGATTGGATAGTTTCTTATTGCTATTAATTCTTCTAAAGCTTGTAATATCATTTGATCTCTTCTTCAACTCAGTATTTTGTTATTTTTTTAATCCTCAAAGCAGACTGATCATGGGTGTGAGGAAATTATCATTTTAATGAAGATACAAGAATCTGTTTTCTCACCAGTAAAATATGAATAATTTTGGCATATCATTGTTTTGTAAAGATTAAATAAGGTAATCCTTAAAAAGTTTGGAGTAAAGTCTGCCAGACTTTCAGTAAATATTGCAATAATTGTATTTTGTTTTATTTGTTTATAGTACTATTATGATTGGAATGTAGCCACCTAGTTGTTTATTTGGGGATTTTCTTTTTGCCTATTATATGTCAGCTTCTCCAAAAAAATTAGTATGTTTAGGTATAGTAAGTATACAGTAAGAACTCAAAATTGCTTCTTTAACTGAGAAATTCAGATCAAATGTATTGACTGGATTATTATACCCTTCATATTCTTTGTTAATAATTCTGCTAATGCATTTTCTGTTATTGCCAAAGTTTTGAAACAGGTATATTCAGTTTTTCCTTTGTGATTTGTCTTTATCAATTCAGCAAATATTTTTTGCTTACATATATTAGACATTTGTTAGCTATTGGGAAAGCAAAACTGAACAAGTTTGACAGCTTTTACACTCCAAACTTAATAAAAAATAATAAAACCTGAGAGGAAAACGCTCAATATAATATGCCACCCAGAGTGAGGGGCGGGTGTGTGCCACATTAATCCATGCGCTCAAGCGCTGCTTTTCTGAAGTGATGGAGAACATGGACTCCAGATGGTGAGAAGATTATATAAACTGAGCTATGGAAAATAAAATCTTCATTTTATTTTATGTTTATCAATAACTGGCATATTGCTTATTCTGAATTAGATGCTGACCAAGGTGTAATTGATTAATTAGGTAATTGGGTGTTTTGTTGTTACTTCATAGATCATTTTATTGATTTTCTCTTCTTAGTTAATGGAGAATCATCCTTATTTGCACCAACTGATAATGCTTCCACCATGGGTATTCAAGTAGCCTCTGAAGAAACCACCTTGACTTCAAATTGCACTAGCACTACCATCGAAGATCCTCCCGATCAAGAGATACAAGAGATGGTGGCTTCCTCAGAACACAGTGAATGTATTCCTACTGCCAATGCAGAATTGGGATCTGAAGCTAGGATCATATTAGACCCTGACTCCTCTAATTCTGGGACTAGTTCTGTTTTTGACAAAGTAAGGCAGCCAGATGGGTGTGCTGAATCTGTACGGCAGCAGTCTGGAAATGCCAACACAGAATCTTTGCCATCAGGGTATGTTAAAAAAATATTTTAAAAAAAAATTTGCCTTCCAACTAAGTAGCAGCATTTTATATAAGTACCTGCATTAATGTTCTCAATTTTGCCTCTTGGCCCACAAAATCAAAAGTATTTATTATCTAGCAGCTTACATAAATTTACCTACCCTTGATCTAGTACATAAACTGTAGAAACTTAGAAAAAATAATATGCAAAAGTAGTTTTGAGTGTTTTGTGTAGCGAAAAATTTAGTTTCAGAAAGATGCTAGTTATTTTCACTGTGTAAGAAGGCAGATATATTTTTCTTCCATTCATCTATAATTTATGGATTCTTTAAATAAGTTAAATATGTCCAAAGTGTTCCACCAACGCATTTTACCAATTACCAACATGGCCCACTATTTTCTTGGTCAAGTCTTCTTCAAGAAGACAAGATAGAATCTGGGACATTACTCAGTGGTAGAGCAGGCGTAGCATGCTGGAGGCCCTGGGTCCATCCCCAGCACCCAAAACAACAACAACAAGAAAACAAGAGAGGGAGGTACTTTTTCCTTGGTTCTACCAAAGCTATTTCTGATAAGCACCTCCCCCTACACACAGTAAGTTATCTCAAGGTGAAAGTCAAGAAATGCAGCTTTTGGCCTGGTGGTTTCAGAGGATAATGGAACTTGAAGGGACTTCCTGAAAAAGTTGTTGAACTTTTCCAGTGAGAACCTATACCAGCACTACATGGTGCCAGAAAATTAATATCCTGTCTGATTACTCAAGGATTCTGCATGCAAACAGTGAAGTGTAGAAGGTCTCAGGAGATCCTGGGGGAAAGTGCCAGGGAGTTCAGAAGTCTCACCTGCCACATCTGAAAAGCAGCCAGAGAGATTATCATGTTTCTTCAAAACTTGGTAGTGAAAGTGAAAGCGGGGAGTCAGGAAGTAGGGGGCCTGCCAAGAAATGAGTGGAAGGAGTGCCAACACGTTGGTAAAGGAAAGCCCCAGATGGCAGCCTCAGCGGGCCTGGCCCTTGATTGGCGTGGACACGAATCTGAAGGCAGATGCAATTGAAAGAACACCTAATGAGCTGGGAGAGTCCAAGAGGGTGTTTACTCAATTGGAAAGTATTTGAGGTTAAATTAATAAGTATATAAAAAGCAAGCAAATGAGAGAGTAGACAGTTATTTTACCTAAGCCTTTTTTTTTTTTTTTTAAGAAATCATGGTATGTTCCATGGCTCAGGAGAGCTTGCATAGACATAATAATAACCATAAGGGAAGGCACAATATATGTGTCTGTTTGGAACTGTTGGAAGGAGTATGTTAGTATATATGAATGTTCAGGAAAGAGACCTACAGCTTCATCTTTCATATTGAGAAGTCAGTACATTATGTTTGAAATTAAATATGTAGTAGTAAGTTAAGATTGTCAATAAGGAAAAGAAGGTAAATATCAGAAAAATTGATTAAAATATTTGAAAATGTTGCCTTCAGGAAATGGAAAATGAAATAAAGGCCATAGTAGGCCACTATTGGTTTTCATAGTGAGCTTCTAGATGGTATGACTCAAAACTGTATGAAAGTGTGTATTATTAAATAACTATGAAGGTATGTATTCAACTATCATAGTATTTGTGAAAAAAGGATTGAAAACATATTCTGTAGAACAGCAGTACAAATTTAAATACCAATTATGGGAATTAATACCTAAAAATAACAAAGTACCATTGCTAGTAAGCTCTTGAAACTCAATCAGGTATTTAGGTTTTTTATTTTAGTAGTTAAACTATTTATTTATTTATTTATTGTGGTACTGGGTATTGAACTCACAGGCATTCTACCTCAAAGCTACATCCCCGACACCCACTTAAATTTTTTTTTTTTGTTTTGAAACAGGATCTCACTAGGTAACTGATAGTCTCACTAAGTTCCTGAGCTGTGCTTGAACCCGCGATCCTTATCTCAGCCTCCCAATGTAATGTGGGATTACAGGCATGTGCCACCACACCTGGTTGGTAGCAAAACTTTCATACAACTAAATAGCTCAGTCGTATATGTTATAGTTATTTCTGAAATGTTTTAAACAAAATTCCATGTTTAAGTCCTTTCTTCTCAGGAACTTCTTACTTAAAGAAACAAGTGAAATCAATATGAATTTTTAGGTTATGTATTTTCAGTGAAATTCTTTTAAAAGAGTATATACATTTTTGTAGTGCAGAATAGCATTGATGTTCATGTAGGAGTGAGTTTTTAATAGATAAGTTTAATAATTTCTGAGATTCCGAGTAGTGAATTTGGGGCTCTTTAATGTTCACAGTTACTGTTTAAGCAATTTTTTTTTTTTATACTTAAGTGTGATAGATGCAGCTTAAACTATTAAGTGTTTTGAATGTGTCAGTGTGGGTGTGTATATAGGTAGGTAAAACCTAGTTTAGTGAATAGCTTTTATATGTATGGTCTTAATGTATGAATATAATGTAAGGAAAATAATAACTTAAGACCTTTCTTTAATTGAGTTTCTGTGTATAAGAGAAAGAAAAGTATTTTCAATTTGTTTTACTTTAAAATTGAAAACTAATACCAGCCTTTTATTTTAAAATTTTTTCTTCTATACCATATTAAGAAAGCTGTAGAGAAGAAGACAGGGATTCCAGAGTGGGGAAAATGAGAGAGATTGAGTCTTCGAGATAGAATGGGGAAGAGATAAAATAGCTATGTCTATAAATTCAGAGGCCTCCTCAAACCAAGAGCAAGGCGGATGTGCACAGTATGACATTGTATGCAGCCAGACATGGTGTTACACACTTGTAAATCCATTACTTGGGAGGCTGAGACAGGAGAATCGCAGGATTGAGGCCAACCGCATTAACTTAGCAAGATCCTCTGTAACTTAACAAAGCCCTGTTTTAAAATAAAAAAATAAAAAGGGCTGAGGTTATAGCTGGAGGTAGATCACCCCTGGGTTCAATCCCTAGTCCCACACACACACAAAAAAAAACCCACAAAAAAACAAACCCCCCCAAAAAACACAAACAAACAAACAAACAAAAAAACCAACTAAGATACTGTATGCACAAAGATGAAGGAATTTTGATGATGGAGTGATACCAACACATACTTCTTTAAGGCTATTTCTGCTAAAAATCTTAGATGTGTGTTTTTGAAATCATAAGTAAAATGGAATATAATGCTGTTTTGTGCCTTGGGTTTCATATGAGGCTGAAATTCTCTTAGTTATATTTTCTGTTTGCTAATGATTTAGAATTTTAAAATAGTAACTTTAAATTTTAGGTATTCCATCCCTTCTTTGTTAACTATAGTTACTGTTGTGTTTCTAGTACTGTTATGAAGAAGGAATAATTAAGAGGTTAAAAAAAGCACTAAAAGTTGAGAAAACAAACACCTTTTTATATAACTTTGTGAAGTAAGGTTATTTATAACTTTTCTGTTTATAAGGAAGTTTTCAGATTGCTTTAACTTGTTTTTTATTATTTATTTATTTATTTTATTAAAGGTGGGAACAGAGAAAAGATCCTCATGGTAGAACCTATTATGTGGATCATAACACTCGAACTACTACATGGGAGAGACCACAGCCTTTACCTCCAGGGTATGTATCAGCTTTATATATCGGCAGTTGTATTTTTGTTACCGACATGATTTTTAAATCATATCTAATACAGCAAAAAGAACATAAGAGGCTTTAAAGATACAATTAAAGATAGTTCCTGTCTAATTTTTGGATAGTAATTTTAGTGAAATAAACCCCAGGTTATGGCTCTCAATGGATGGGTTAAATGAATGACTCTAGCATGGTGATCCTGTCATAGTTAAAATGAACCTTATGGTTTGTTATATTAAAATATCAGGTACATCCTTTCCAGTGATAAGTTCTCATTTAATATCATGGTATTAAGGCCTGAGTACTTGCTTCCATAAAAGAGAAAATCTCACAAAAATCTAGAAGGACAGAGTGCCAAAGACAATAAGAAATATATTCCAGGCATAGGCAGAGTATTTGGGTAGGATGCATTTAGTATAATTCAACTAGTTATTTGTGCAATTTGTATAGAGTTACGAAAGAATACAAAGGTAAAGGAAAATCAGTTTATGAGTGACTTTGAAAGATAGCTTAATAGCACAAACTAGTATGTAAAAAAAAAAAGTTTTAGATTTAAATCCATCTATAATTTTAATCATAATCTAGTACAAGTTTACTTGTAGTCATCTTTGTGGATCATAATTTTGAACCATTCTATCTATTACGTTATTCGTATTTATTTATTTATGTATTTATTTATTTTGGTATTGCAGGGGGTGAACCCAGGGACATTCTATGTCTGAACTACATCTTCAGCCCTTTTTATTTATTTTGAAACAAGGTCTCACTTAAGTTACTGAGGGTCTTGTTAAGTTGTTGAAGCTGACCTCAAACCTGCGATCCTCCTCTCTAAGCTACCCAAGTACTGGAATTATTGGTGTGTGCCATTGTGCTCAGCTTCTTATATCATTAAATCTCATAACATAGGCTCGATCATATAATAGCTGTGGAGAACCACACATATAAATTGACCTGATTGTTTTTTTGTGGGTTTTTTTTCGGTACTGGGGATTGAACTCAGGGGCGTTCTACCTCCGAGCTATACCCCCAGCCCTAGTTTTTATTCTTTTATTTTGAAACCAAGTCTCACTAAGTTGCGGAGTGCCTCACTAGGTAGCTGAGGCTGGCCGCCAACCCGGATCCTTTGGTCTCAGCCTCCCGAATGCTGGGATTACAAGCGTGCGCCACCACGCCTGGCTGACCTGATTGTATTTTTAATAAGCTTATAGAAAGAATTTAGAATTAGTTGCTGAAAGGATTCTGAGATAATTATATTATAAATTAATGGCAAAAATTGGTTTAATAGATCCCAGATATATGAGAAAGGTGAAAGATGAACTGAATCCTGGAACCTGAGTAGTATTCTGGTTGGTAGAGAAATAGGGAAGGCCATTCTATTCTAAAGGAACATTAAAAGAAAGACATGACAGAATGAAACACGTAACACAGTTGGAACCAGTGGTAGTTGCTTTGGCTCTCATGGGGCCCTTGCAGAATCTCAGGAGGTGAAGCTGAAAAGGTAGATAGGTTCATTTTTATGCCATGCCAAAGAGCTGTGATAGGTGGAGTGGAATGATTCCATCTGCGCTGCAGGAACATAACTGGCAGCATATAACAATGGGATGGTGAGTTAAAAAGCAAAATGTTCAGAAGTCAGGTACACGATAACCACTCTGTAATGCTCATCAAATACTCTGTAAATCCTTATCAAAAAAAAGGGAGAAAGGATAGTAGGATTGAAAATTAAACTTAATTAGTGGTCTATTTTTAGGCAATTTTTAGAAATCATGTTAGTGATAGAATGGTAAAGTAATTTGGCTAAAATGAGTATTTCATAGTTTCATAGATTTTTTGAAGAATAAAAATATTTCAAGTTATTCTATATCGTAG
>PVLC010015946.1:0-36186 GCA_004027655.1 Graphiurus murinus
CACACTTTGTAGAACTTGAATCATCTCAAGTTTGTTGATACATGTTTGATAGCCCAGAATGTGATCTGCCTCGATAACTGTGCCCTGTGCATTCTGCTGTTGGCTGTTCCATGAGTATCAGTTGGATTGAGACAGTTGATAACATTTCTCCAGTCATCATTCACCATGCTATTTTTTCTCTTACTTGTTCTGTCAACAGTTAAGAGAGTGGAGCTAAAATCCAACTGGAACTGTGAGTTTGTCTCTGTCGGTTCAGTTCAGCTCCATTTGCTTCCTGAAGTTTAGTTTTTCCTTCATAAATTATGAAGCTCTGTCATTAATTATGTAAACACTTAAGATCATTATTCCTTTCCGATGTGTTGTTTCAGGAATGAATATGAAATGGCCTTCATTACGTTTGTTGTGTACTTAACGCTGAAATTGACTTTATTAGAAATTGATAGAGTCATCCTACCTTTCATTTTTGTTAATGTCAGTTTGACATGTTTCTGTTAACATATTTGTATATTTATACTTAAAACAAGTTTTTTTGTGAGTTGGATTTTGCTTCTTTTGTCCAATATGACAAGTTAACCTTTTGTTGGAACATTTAGAACACTTATTCTATTTTGATGACATTTTTACTATGCCATAGTCTCTCCTCAGTTAACTTAGTAGTTTTAATTCTTTGGGATTTTAAAAATTGTTAAGTAATTACTTTAGAATTTAATCTCATAGGTCTTTAACTCATTGGTCTACTTCAAGAGATAATAAGTACTTCACATATAGTTGAAGAACTTTATAATGGAACACTTCTCTTGCACCCTCGTTGGTCTTTTTATTGTTGATATCTATTGTTGCCATGCACTCTTCCCATATTATGAACCCAATACTATGTTGTTAGTTTTTAAAGAGTCAATTATCTCCCAATTTTGTTAAATAATAATAAAAACCTCTCCTATATTTGCCCATATAATTAATTCATGCTCAATTTTGTTTGTAGACCCATATTTCCATCTATCATCTTTCTTCTGTTACAAGAGCTTCTTTTAACATTTCCTATAAAGTCTTTAGTTTTTATTTCTGCCATTTTCTGTATCCCATTTCTATATTTTCAGATACAGAATTCTAGGCTACCAGGTTGCTTTTCAGTATTTTTAAGATGCTGCTTCATTGTCTTGTCATCTGTATTTTTTTCAACAAGAAATTATTTGTCATCTTTATCTTTGTTCTTCTGTATGTGATATGTCATTTTGCTCTTACTGTTCTTAAGGTTTTCTTTTTATCCCTAGTTTTGAGCATTTTGATAATGATGTGCCTTATTGTAGTTTTCTTCATGTTTCTTACATTTTTGTACCTTGGATCCATGGGTTTATAATTTTCATCTAATTTGGACAACTTTTGGCCATCATGTTTTCAACTATCTTTCTGCTCCACTCTCCCATTCAGCGATTCCAGGCGTATATACATCAGGCTGCTTAAGTTGTCCCCCTTTTTTCTCAATTTGGTCCATTGTAGATACTTTCTGTTATGTCTTTGAGTTTACTCTTAATTTCTTCTGCAATGTATAATCTGCCATAAATTCCATACAGTATACTTTTATTTCAGGAACTATAGTTTTCATTTTTACAGGTTTAGTATTGGTGCCTTTTATGTATCATGCCTCAGCTTAACATCTTGAATATATGAAATACTGTTGTAATGACTCTTCTATTTCTGACATCTGTGTCATTCTGGTTTAATTTCAAGTAATTGATTCTGCTCATTATGGAACATATATTTCTGCATCTGTTAATGCCTGGTGATTTTTTTTTTATTAGATGCCAGAGATTGTGAATTTTGCCTTGTTGGAATGTATGCACTTTGGCATTCCCATAATTTTGATCATGCTTTATATTAGGACAAAGCTTACTCACTTGAAAATTGTTTGATTCTTTCAGTTTTGCCTTAATTTTATCATCACCCCAGAAAGATGTTAATCTAGAGCTAATCACTCGCTGCTACTAATATAAGCCTTTTATCACCCCCTTCTGTCAGTGAAAGGTTTTCCAGTATGGCTGGCAGTAACAGGCATGATTACCTGAACAAAAGTTATCACCTACTCTGTCGATGGTGCTAAAAAGCATGATTCCAGGACCTGTTTGAACAAAAGGTTTCCTCTATTCCTTTTGAATGTTTTCCCCAATATAGGATAATTTCCTTACAAACATGTGTTCACGTGCTGATCAGTACTTTGTTGAATTTCGTGTGTGTGTGTGTGTGTGTGTGTGTGTGTGTGTGTGTGTGTATGTTGTGGGGATAACATGGGGATTGAACCCAGGGATATTCTACCTCTGAGCTACACTCCTGGCCCTGTTTTAATTTTTTTAGCTGAGGCTAACCTTGAACCTATGATCCTCTTGTCTCAGCCTCCCAAGTTCTGGGGTTACAGGGTTGCACCATCACACCTGGCCACTTGGCTTAATTCTTGAAGAAGACTCTGTGGAGCTGTATAATTCTCTCTCGTGTAGCTCTTGCCTCTGTAGTATTCTTTCTGCAATCTCTAGCCACCTTGTTATTCCCATACTCTAAGCTCCATCTCAACTTAGGGAGCACACAAGACTCTGCCTGGGGTTCTCCTCCCTACACTATGGCCTCGAAATTCCCTCAAGGCAGTAAGCTGCAAATAATAGCAGGAGTCATTTTCTTTGTTTTCCATTTTTCTGGGATTACTGTCTTTAACTATCTGATGTCCATATCTTGAAGACCACTGTTTCATATAGTTTTCCAGTTTGGGAATTGTTTAAGGTCAAGAGGTAGATGGCGAATCTAGTCCCTGGACCTAGATCTTGGCCAGAAGTGGAAGTTCAAAGTTACTGGGATTTTGAGTTTGCTAATATAACTAGGTTAATATAACCTAGTTGATCCTTACTAATTATACATATGTTCCCCCCAAATTAAAAAGACTATAGTCACAGTGTCTTTTGATTTAAAATAAGAACAAACCCCACCATAATTTATGGCACTACAGTTCCCAGAATTTTTTTAGAAAGACATGAAATTATTTTGTTGGCACTTATTAATTATACAGAATGGTGGGTTTCATTGTGGCATATTCATACAGTGCAATTAGCATAATTTGCTCAATTACACTCCCGATAACTCCTTTTATCTCTCTCTCCTGATCCCATTCCTCAGTGCTCTCAATGCTAATGTTCTCCCCTCTACTTTCAGAACATGTTTTTTTTTTTTTTCTCATTTTTTCTTCTCTAGCTTTCACATGTGAGAGGAAACACGTGATATTTAGTCTGGCTTATTTTGTTCAACATGATACTCTCCAGTTTCATCCATTTTTCTGCAAATGACATAATTTTGTTCTTCTTTTTGTTTTGGGGGGTTGTTTGTTTGTTTGTTTGTTTTGCGGTACTGAGGATTGAACACAGGGGCATTCTACCTCCAAGCTATTACCCCCAGCCCTATTTTTTATTCTTTATTTTGAAACAGGGTCTCACTAAGTTGCGGAGTGCCTCACTACGTAGCTGAGGCTGGCTGCGAACCTGGATCTTCCTGTCTCGGCCTCGCAAATGCTGGGATTACAAGCATGCGCCACCATGCCTGGCTCAATTTTGTTCTTCTTTATGGCTGGATAAAACCCCACTGTGTATATATACCACCTTTTCTTTATCCATTCATCTGTTGACAGGACCTACGCTGATTCCGTAAAGTGGCTCATGTGATTTTCACTGTGATACAGAAATGGGTATGCATGTATCTTTGATGTATGCTGACTTTAATTCTTTTGGATAAAAATCAAGGAGTGGTGTAGCTGAGTCATATGGTAGTTCTATTTTTACTTTTCTGAGGAACTCCATGCTGATTTCCATAGTAGGTTTATTTACAATCTGACCAACAGTGTAAGAATTCCTTTCTCTCCATATCCTCACCAGCCAGAATTTGTCATTATTTGTATTCTTTGTGACTGCCATTCTGACTGGAGTAAAAAGGACATCATATTTTATTTTAAGAGTTACAAAAAGAGATGTCTTAAGTACTGAGAGTTCTACACAAGATGCTTTTGAAAAGTAATGCAGAACTGGTTCTCTTCAGTCCTCATTGGACAAACTTGCTCAGTTTTGATATAGATAGGTATAGTCATAAATTTGAATGGCAGAAACCCATTGATAATATTCTATGGGCCAGAGACAGTAGGATTGAAATTAAACTCATTCAGATTAAATTTTATAAATTCATATTAAATTTTATTAAAAGTACACCATATGGTAATTGGTCTGAAAATACATAGCAAGAATGGAACGCCCGACTTTAGCAATAGTATTTCTGTATGGTTTTACAAATAATGGAAATCTGACCTACAGTAATACTGCAGTCTGAGCTATACATTTCAAGCAGAACTTGACAAATTATATCCTGTGCAATCAACTAGACTCTTTCTGCTGAAAAATTTAATATGTTAAGAATCATTTTCATATAATTTATCTTCAAATCCTTATTTGTAAAGTGAAAGGGTATATAATTTGAACCAAAAGGTACACAGAATAGTGCTATAGCTTGCATCTTAAATGTCCTATAAAAGCCGATGTGTTGAGGGTTTTTTTTTTCCCCTCCGAGTGGCACTGTCATAATTTTATAGAACTTTTAAGAGCTGGGTCCTCACAGGAGGTCTGCAGGCCACTGTAGTCATGCTCTGCAAGGGATAATAAGATCCCACCCCCTTCTTCTTTCGTTTAACTTTAAAACCATGAGGTAAGCAGTTTTACTCCACCATGCACACCTACAATGAACCCAAAGCAACGGGGCCAACTGATCATGGATTGCAACCTCTAAAGCTGTGAGCCTGAATAACCTTTTTCTCTCTATAAGTTGATTGTCTCAGATACTTGTTATAGTAATGGAAAGCTAACTAGCACAAAGAGTGTTGAGGAGCTGGGACTCCATGCCATACTCCCTGGCTTCAAATTCCTACTCTGTCACTGCCTAGCTATTTGATTCTGGGCAGGTTATTTATATTTCTGTGCCACACCTATATTATGTGGAAAATAACTGTTACCTGTCTCAAGAGAAAGTGTGAAGGTTTCAGGAAGTAATACAATATTTTCAACTAGTTAAAATAGTCTGGCATATAATATATACTTATACACTCACTTAACATAAGCTATATTATCAGTTAGGATTCTCCAGAGAAACAGAGCCAGTAGTAGAGACAGGTATACAAAAGTAAAAAAAAACAGACAAACAAACACTATAAGTCTATCTTTGAGGAATTAGCTCATGAATTGTGGAGGCTGAGAACTTTCACGATCTGCAAGAAAGTTAGTGTATAGTTCAGTCCAAGTCTAGAAGCCTGAGAACCAGAGGAGTAGATGGCGTAAATCTCAGTCCAAGAGCAGAAGAAGATGAGATGGAAGCTCCTAGCTCAATCAGTGAGACAGAAAAAAAGGAGAAAACTTCTCCTTTCTCTGACTTTTGTTTGTTTCAGACCCTCAGGAGACTGGATTATGCCACCCAGATTAGGAAAGGCAATCTATTTGACTGATCCCACTGATTCAAATACTAACTAATTTCCTCCAACTTCTGGAAACATCCTCACAGACATACTTACCTAGAAGTAATGTTTGCTCATGGCCCAGTCAACTTCACACTTAAAATTAACCATAATGGTATTCACGCTTTTCTATAAATTCTTCATAATTATTTATTTTACTACCATATTCCATCATCTTAAATATCTACAATTTATGGAATTCATCAGTAATTTTTATTTAAGCTATTTCTAAATGTTATTACAGTTCATACTATGAAGAACATCTATATATGTATCTCTCTTTCTGTGGAATTATTGTATTGTATACAAGTGTTTGTATTGTGACTCTGTTTTCCCAAAGAGTTGCACTATTATACAATGGTCTCCTATGCATTACCTTCTTGGATTTTTTTTTTTTTCGGTACTGGGGATGGAACCCAGGGGCTTCTACCTCTGAACTACACACCAACCCTATTTTTCATTCTATATTTTGAAACAGGGTCTCACAAAGTTGTGGATGGCCTTTTAAGTTGCAGAGAGCCTCACAAGTTGCTGAGGCTGGTCACAAACTTGTGATTCCCCTGCCTCAGCCTCCCAAGTAATGGGATTACAAGTGTGTGTCACCACGCCTGGCACCTTCTTGGATTATTAATTAGTTTAAAAAAAAAGAATTGGATTCTTTTTCCAATGATCAACCTAAACAGATGACAGATTCAAAATCTCTTCAAAATGTTAGGTTCTAAAATGCTTAAGTTCTCAAAAGGGTTTTATTCCCAAAGCTAGATTTTTAACATTTTAAAAAATCCAGAGCATTATGAAATTGTTGACTAAAGGATATGGATTGGTAAGCTTGCTCTTCACTAATACAGAATATTATCTGTCAGTGAAGTGTATATTTCACTTGATGAAAATTATATCCCAATGCTGTGCCCATTCACCCAAGCAATATGAACAAAGAAGTAACATGAAAAAAGGAACTGGGGTACCTCAATAGCTTACTAGCATGAGCAAGACCCTGGGGGAAAAAGTCTTAAAAAAAAACAATAAGCTATACGATATCAGATATCAAGAACTAATATAAAACAAAAATTGCATTATACATTAATTGAAATAAAAATATATCCTAAATGAACATGCTTCATAAAGCATTTAAACAAAACTTTAGGAAAAAGCTAGAGGAAGTATGGGTATGGCTCTAGGCTCATGGGGCTTGGGATGGAGCAGGGCAGTTCTCCTGTCACCATTCCAGACTTGTCTCTTAATATCTGCCTAAGTGTACACACTCCCAGTACTTTATGTATACTTTTGATACTGAAGTCAGTTATATGCCATCCCCCATGTTATACGTTTATGTAATCATATGGAAAAAATGTATAACCTAATCCTTACTATTACTAGAGGCAATTCACTTTATTCTATTCTGGTCTATTCTATTTTATTCCGTTCTTTCATGTTCTATCCTGGTTCATTTTGTTTAAATGTTAGACTGATCCACTGAAATGACTGCATGACCCACTAGTGAATCTCTACTCCCATTTTGAAAGTCTTCCTATTCTCCAGAAAATCTAGAGCACTGATTTATCCAAGCCTAACCAGGATTTTTACTTGTCTCTTCATCATTTACTTAAATTTCTCCTTTGTTGTGAATATCCTTAGTTTTTCCCCTCTTCATTTTCCAGCCCCACCTCATTAGCTTCACTATCTCCTTTTTGTTAAATCTTATTCAAAATTCAAAAGCCTTCATCAAGAAGTTAGCAGCTCTTCTCTCTCTCTCTCTCTCTCTCTCTCTCTCTCTCTCTCTCTCTCTCTCCCCCATCTTACTCATCCACCCAAATGAGATCTGTCTGTCTGTACCTTTGTGGCAATTTATGCCTAGTAACATCACATCCCTATGTTATACTGAATGCTATTTGTTCTTTATATAAAAAAAAATGTTTTTACACATGGTCTACTATTATCTTATACTATTTGTTCCTATTGCTGCAACTCTCTATTGCTAATGAGAAACCATCTTGAAACCTGGTGACGTAAAACAGTGACAATACTTGACCCACAAATCTGCAGTGTGGGTAGAGCTTTGCAGAGATAACTCACCTCAGCAGCGTGAGGCTCTGAGGCTGAGGCTGAGATACACGTGAAGGCATGCTCACTCATGTTTGGCAGTTTTTTCTGAGACCTGGGCCAGGGCTGGCAGCCAGAGTATCTTCCCTCTCCATAGAGCCCGGGCTCCTTTACAACACAATGGCTTGTCCAAGAGCATCCCTACAGAGAGCAAGCCTGATCAGTGTTTTATGGCCTAGCCTTGGATATCACACACTGTTGCTTCTGCTCCATTCTGTACTAGGAAGCCTTCACTAAGTCCCACCCGAAGTCAAGGGCAAGAGAAACAGAACAAATATATGGATAAGGAAGGGCATACAAGAATATGCATATTCTGGAAGAATATACGAGAAGCAAGTAGTAATACTAGTAGTATAAAACACTAGTAGTACAGTATATTTTTAATATGCTTTTGTTGCTGCATTATAGTCTCACATCATAATTTAAACCATGTTGACAGTGACAAGCATGCTGCAATAGCAGTAGCAAGGCTGAAACATCTAAGGCACAATTCTGGTGCCTCTGCCTTACTTTCATGTACTTCTTCATGTTCTCTTTCACTGGACACAGGTTTCATGAGAACAGAATTTGTGTTCTGAAATTTTTATTCCAAAACCTTAGCAAAAAAAGTTAGCACAGAGCAGGCTAACCTGTTCGTTGTTATGAACAGGTTCTGTATTTCAGTTCAAATCATCTCAACTGAAAATTCATCAGTAAACTCCTAATGAAGTCATCTCTCAATTGTAAAGTAGAAAGATTATGTCAAAACAGGAGCTATTTAAGGGGTTAAATTTAGATCTTCTTAAACACTAAATTAGGATGTAAAGTCTTTTGCAAAGAAAATGTTAGGAAAGAATTATACATTCATAAAATACTGACATTTAGTTCCCCCCTGCAATTTATTTTGACAGACAGCATTCAAAATCGAAGGAAGGTTCCAACTCATATTAGCCATGTTTTATGCAATGTAAACATTTAAGCAGTGAGTGTTTTCTTTGGAAGTAATTTCATAGTCCTCAGTCCCATCGGTATGTCACCCAAATACTTTTTCTTAATGGAATATTTTTACATGCAGAGCACTTTAGACAAGATATGTTTGGCCTTGTTCTCCTTCTCCATTAATGCATTTTATGTGACTTTTGCTTTACCTTCTAATTACAAATTTTCAATGACTACTCTGATTTTAATCTAAACTAATGTAATACCATCTTGTGTTCCTACTAGAATTTTTCCTGTAGGGATATCTCAGAGTATTTAGCATAATGGAATTCTTTTTGAAATGTATGGTATGTGAGGTTGTTTTATATTTTAACTAGTATACTAAAGTGTAAAAAGATTGCTTCTTGATAATTTAGCACTTGCATGCAGGTAGATTTCTCAAAAGGATTTTACCCATAAAGCAGGATCTTTTTTTTAAAAATCTAGACCATTATAAGATTATAATTCAAGGATAATGACTTCACCCTCAGATTAAAAACAACTCCACATGAACATAGTCTCACAGCCATACATTTTTTTGTATACAATTGTCAAAGTTATCATGAACTCCCAGATGAGTATTCATTATCTAGAAGTTAAAGAAGGGGGAGTCCATTGATCTGGAGGGTATATTTTGTCATTTACATTATTATCCTCATCCTTATCACCATAATCATCACATGTTGTTTCTACGATCATTTAGAATTTTCAATGTGATACATGAATCTGTATCATTTGTTTTTTAAAAATTAATTTTCTGTGTGTCCATATATGTGTGTGTGTATGTGTGCATGTGTGTGTGCTTATGCATGTGTGATATACTTATTCTACAGCCAATTTAAAAGCATTTTCCACCGAGAATAGATTGTGTGCCAGGTACTCTTACAGAAACTAGGAATAAAAGTAATGAAACATGCCCTGAAGAAGCACAGCATCTCTTGATGTTGATAGATTCACAATAAATAATTGTCGAGTAATTGGAGTGCTGAGCCAGGAGGACTGAAGTAGAGACAGATAAGAAACTTTTGCAGCACAGCCCAGGAGATGAGTTCTTCCTCGGGGGAATGCCATTATAACTGCTATCACACAGACATGAAGTATCAGTATTGTGTCAATGAAATAAACTCCAATTACCTTACCACCACAAACACCCATTTTCATTGTCCCTTTTCCTAGAAGATATTATTTCTGTCCAGGTTATTCTAATTTTTCCTAATCCATGCACGCTATTAACCTTTCTGACCCATCCTCTCCCATATATGACTAAAAAGATTAAAAATCTTCCTCTATAGCATAATCAAGGACATTGCATTGTCCCTGTTCTAAACATCTTCCTTTGGCATGCACTGTATTTTCAACTCTAGACTTTGTGGTAATTTAATCATTGATATATTATCTTAGTATGTTATATAATGTCTCTATTCCATTTTTCCTCTTTTATCTTGAGAAATTTTCAACGGTTATTGTAGATTTATATGCAAATCAATCCCTTTTTATTTTGCAGATTGTCTTTGACATTTATCTTCTTAATACTCTTCTATTCTCTGGATTTCTGGTAAACTGATACCTAGTCAAATATTATCCTAAGATACAGAGAAGGGTCTGCCAAGACAGGTGAAAGGGTGTTGCTTTCAGAAGCAAAAGAGAGAAGAGAAATATCCAGTCTTCCTTGTTTAGGGAAGGGACTATCCCTAGTTATTAAACAAATAATTTGTGCATACAGAACTGGCTGCATTGTTTATAGAGTTTAATGCAAGAGAAAAATCTGGGACCCAGCACCTTGTTCAAAATTGAAAATCTCAAGGTTGCAACAAAAGGACATTAAGCCAAGTGCAGGGCTCCTCTAAGCCTGAGGCTCCATATAATTGCACATGAATAGATGTGTCTTAACCTACACCATGTGCCAGTCACCAGTGAGTGCTTAGACGACCAAAGAAATTAGAACAAGATCACCACCTCACAGAGGAGACAAGTAAGCAGAGAACTGCATTGATAATAATTTACAGCTAATGAATCCAGACTTCATAACATCATAATCAATAGAGCTGATTTCTGCCATCTAAGAAGCAATGAAAAGCAATTTAAGTGTCTACTGAAATCTCTCACTGAAGTGCCAATGGGAAATCTCATAGAAAAAGTGAGGATTTTGTTTTATTTTGCTTTAGGATTACAAACAGAATGATATTTACTTTAAGCCTTCCTTTTATGTCCTTCCAAATCTCAGACACCAAAACCAGAAACGCTTCAAAATAGTTTTGCCAAATTCCCCCATAA
This sequence comes from Graphiurus murinus, assembly GCA_004027655.1. Taxonomy (NCBI): domain Eukaryota; kingdom Metazoa; phylum Chordata; class Mammalia; order Rodentia; family Gliridae; genus Graphiurus; species Graphiurus murinus. The sequence goes on from PVLC010015946.1 coordinate 10,853, forward strand.
TGGCCTTTTTCTCTCTCCTCATTTTCATTCCTTTTGAGGGACTTTTTTTTTCCTGAAAAGATGCTACTTTTTGGCCCTTCTAATGAAAACCAATCTAGCTGTCTCTGGCATTCCCAGTTAATGTTCTCCTCTATCCCATTACTCCAAGTAGCTCCTATAAAAATTTTCCAGAAGAAGGTTGGAATAACACAGAAATGTAGTAAGCATATTGAAGGAGAGGGAAGTTAAGAGGAAGAGAAGAGAGAGCCCTAGTGCACACATGGCTTCCCATAGATTTAAATGCCATGTAGAGTTGGGTGCAGTGATGCATATCTGTCATCCCAAAACTTGGGAGGTTGAGACATGAGGATCACAGGTTCTAGGCCACCCTCAGCAATTTAGCAAGACCCTCAGCAACTTAGCTAGACCCTGTTTCAAAATTAAAAAACTAAAAGGGCTGGGAGTATAGCTTGGAGGTAGAATGCCATTAGGTCCAATCCCCAGCAACAATAAAAATTAAATGCCATTTATACTCTGATATCTCTCGCATTTATAGCTATTTCCTGCCTCCCCTTGACCTATCCATAATATAAATTATGGAAGAAAGATATAATTTTTAATGGAAACTATATTTAGATGTCTAATAAGCATCACAAAACTACATTTCCTTAAATCAAAATATTTTTCTCTCTGAAAATCTGCTTGCTGTCTATGTAATTTCTCCACCTTCCCACCCCTTGCTTTGGCCAAATATTTGAAAGTCCTTCTAAAATTCCATATCTTCATCCATCTAGAGTGGAGCAGTACAATAAGGAGAAGTGGCCAGATTCAGATATATTTTGACCTTTAAGAAGTAATTCAGCGCTGGGAGTGGTGACGCAAGATTGTAATCCCAGTACTTGGGAGGCTAAGACAGGAGAAGGATTGCAGGTTCAAGGACAGCCTCAGCAAGTAGTGAGACTCTTGTCAACCTAGCAAGACCCTGTTTTCAAATAAAAAATAAAATTAACCTGGGGTTATAGTTTGAAGGTAGAATGCCTCTGGGTTCAATCCCCAGTACTACAAAAAAAAAAAAAAGAAAAGAAAGAATTCAGGTCATGCAACTTCTCTGCCTCAAACTCTTTCAGACACTTGTCAAAATAAAAATATTAATAGTAATGATAATAATAATCATCATCATCCAAATTCCATACTACATCTTCCTGTGCCCTTGTAGAAAAAGACAGAATATTCAAATTGGGTTTTTTGAGATTTAGATAAAGGTTCTGTATACAAAAGCATGAGCAGAATGTAGGAGAAATTTGAGTTTGGAGATCATGACCCCAGGGCCAGCTAGGAAAAGACTGTATTACTGCTGGCTCTCAAGGGTCAAAGGGAGAAGTAGGTATCTGCAAAAGAGAGTTGCATGGAGAGAGCTGCCTGACCTTGAGTCAAAGTCACCAACAATGGCAGCAGCTCCTCCAGCAAAGTCAGTGCAGTTCCCGGCCACCTTCCCCTCCTGCCAGGAAGCCTGTGGGTGAATCTACATGGGCAGAGAGCAGGTGGCGAAGGTTGGAAGGGCACAGAGAGAATACTGAGGACACTGGACAAGACTGAAAAGACCCTTCCTTCCCCACCTGGACATATCTGTCAACACTCTCACCAAAGTAAAACCTCAAGCAAGCCTTGGGGCCTTTCTACATGTACTTTCCTCTACCTGTGTTATCATTAGATATAAAATGTCACCTAAAGAGCCCATTTATTAATATACAGGGCTGATATAGTTGAGTTAGGAGGCTTGTAATGCCCACAGTGGATAACTCCATTGTAATGGATTTACTTGGGTGGTACCCAGTAGGCTGGCACAGTGAGGCTGGGGGAAATGGGTCGCTGAGGGTGCAGCCTAGGGAATTGTATATGACTCCTCTCTCTCTCTCTCTCTCTCTCTCTCTCTCTCTCTCTCTCTCTCTCTCTCTGTTGTTTCTGGCCTCTGTGATGTGAGCACACCCCAGGTGCTCTTCCTCTTTATGCCTCCTGCCACCATACTCAGCCTCCCATGGACCTGATCCAGAACCACAAGAAAATAAGTCTTCTTTACTCTAAGTTACATGGGCAGTCTTTTAGATTATAGCTGCAAGGATACCAAGGGAAACAACCTGCTACTCGAATCTCCATAGTTGCTTCCAGCTTATGACTACAGTCACTTCTTGGCTATATTGTTTGAATAGATACATCTTATCCCAGTCACTCTGATGTACTTAGCCTCTGCATTGTCTGCATATGTTTTTTTATATATATATAATAATTGGTGCATTGTAAGCATACATCTTTGTTAGGTACAAGTTGATAAAGGGATATATGCACACATTTCTCATTTAACCCCTTCCCCAATTCCCACCCCACTCCCTTGCCCTCCCTCCTTCTCAAGTTCAGTTTAGTGTTTGACATTGATATATTTGTGAGAGTACATCATGTGCATTCAGGTGTCTCCACCCCATCCATCCCCTTTGGTTAAATCAACTTCTTTTCTTATCGAGGGTTTCTCCTTTTTCATCTAAAGATGTTCTTATGCCCCATCTTCTCCCTAGCATCCACATATTAGGGAGAACATATGCTTTTTTACTCTTTGTGACTGACTAATCTCACTTAACATAATGTTTTCCAGTTGCATCCATTTCCCTGCAAAGAACATGATTTTGTTCTTCTTTATGGCTGAGTAAAATCCCATTATGTAGATATGCCATAGTTTTGTAATCCATTCATCTGTCTATGGACATCTTGGCTGCTTCCATAGTTTGGCAATTGTGAATTGTGCAGCTATAAACATAGATACACATGCGTTGGTCTAATAGTTTGGTTTCCTTTCTTTTGGGTAGATATCCAGAAGTGGTATTGCTGGATCATATGGTAGGTTCATTCCCATTTGTCTGAGGATCCTCCATACTGTTTTCCAATGTGGTTGCACTCATCTACAATCCCACCAAAAATGTATTAGAGTTCCCACTTCTCCACACCCTCGTCAGCATTTGTTTTTGTTCGTGTTTTTTATGATTGCCATTCTGATTGGAGCGAGGTGAAATCTCAAGGTAGTTTTGATTTGCGTCTCTCTGATTGCTAATGATGTAGAACATTTCCTCACATATTTATTGGCCATTTGTATTTCTTCTTTTGTGAAGTGTCTATTTAGATCCTTTTCCCATTTTTTTATTGGTTTATTTGTTTTCTTAGCTGTGAGTTTCTTGAGTTCTCTGTATATCCTAGATATGAGTCCTCTATCAGAAGAGTAGCTGACAAAAATTTTCTCCCTCTGTGGGCTCTCTGTTGAGGTTCTTAAAAGTTTCCTTTGCTACATAGAAGCTCTTGAGTTTAATGCAATCCCATGTATTGATCTTCCATTGAGTTGCTTGTGCTTTTGAGGTCATATTGAGAAAGTTTTTTGCCTATGCCCATGAGTTGAAGTGTTGGACCTATGACCTCTTAAGGTAGCTTCAAGGTCTCTGACCTAACTTCTAGATCTTTGATCCACCTTGAGTTGACTCTTGTGCAGGGTGAGAAAGTGGGGTTTATTTCCATTTTCCTGCATGTGTTTAAGCAGTTTTGCCAATACCATTTGTTAAAGAGGCTGTATTTTTTCCAGTGTATATTTTTGGCTCCTTTGTCAAAAATTAATTGACTGTAAGCACATGGGTCTGTTTCTGAATCTTCCATTCTACTCCATTGGTCTATGTGCCTGTTTTTGTGCCAATACCATGCTGTTTTTATTACTGTGGCTTTGTAGTAGAGTTTGAAGTCAGGTATTGTGATAACTCCTGCATGGTTCTTGTTGCTAAGAACTACTTTAGCTATCCTGGGCTTTTTGTTGTTCCAAATGAATTTAAGGACTGATTTTTTTATGTCTGTGAGGAGTGTCCTTGGTAATTTAATGGGTATTGCATTGAATCTGTAGATCACTTTTGGGAGGATGGCCATTTTGATGATATTTATTCTGCCTATCCAAGAGCATGGTAGATCTTTCCATCTTCTAAGTCTTCATCAATTTCTTGTTTCAATATTTTATAGTTTTCCTTATAGAAGTCTTTTACCACTTTGGTTAGGTTTATCCCTAAGTATTTTAATTTTCGGGGTGCTGGGTTGGAAGACATAAATTCTTTCAGTTTCTGGTTGTCATGGAATATTTTTATATCCCCTTCAATTTTGAGAGAGAGTTTAGCTGGGTAGGAGAATCTTGGCTGCAAGTTATTTTCTTTCAGAGTTTGGAATATGTTACTCCAGCCCCTCCTGGCTTTCATGACTTGATTTGCGAGGTCTGGAGTGATTCTAATTGGTTTGCCTCTAAATGTCACTTGTCCTTTTACTTTTGTTGCCTTTAGAATTCTCTCCTTAGCCTCTACATTAGTCAACTTGATTATTATGTGGCATGAACCTCTTCTTTGGTCTTGTCTTGAGGTAGTTCTGTATGTTTCCTGTATCTGCGTGTCAACTTCTCTTTCTATGTTTGGAAAATTCTCTGATATTACTTCTTTGAAAAGGTTATTTATTCCATTAGTTTCAACTTCTAATCCTTCTTCTATGCCTATTATTCTTAGGTTAGCTCTTTGAAAGTTGACCCAGATCTCATCAATGTCCAATTCATACTGTCGAATTTTTTTTTCTAGATTATGTGCAATGGATTCATTTTTGGAATGGTCATCTTCTAAGAATGATATTCTATTTTCCATAAGGTCTAATCTAATGTTTATAGTTTGTATTGATGCCTTCACTTTTATTATTGCATCTTTCATATCCTTCTCTCAAGGCTTCTCTATGATTCCTGCTCAGGGTGTCAGATTCTCTGTTTATTTGTTTCTTTATTTCTGTCCAGCTCTCTCTGCATTCTTTCTGGTAGTTTTGTATCATTTCTATTATTAAAGATCTGAATTGTTCTTCTGGTAATCTCTGCCATTCTGGGTTGGTGAGATCTGTTATTGTGGGGTTGTGATGGCTCATTGTTTCTTTGCTATTTTTCCTTCCCATGGTTCCCCTGTTCTTAAATTTATATCTTTGCTGCTCTTGCAAGTTTTCTCATCCAATCTCTGCAGTGGGGATTTAGAGGTGTCTGCTGGTATATATAGGAATAGGTTGTGTTCAGTGGTAAAGGTTGGGTGAGAAGTCACAGTGATGAATGCAAGAATAGGGTAAAGTAGAGGGTATGGTCCAGTGGAATAAGAGGTTGAGTGTGTTAAGGTTATATATTGTAAAGATTAGAGATGGTAGATATGTCGGGGGATTCTGGTCATCAATGTAGAGTTTTAAGTGTAGTTGTATGAGATGGTCTTGATATGAGACAGGAAAAAAAGTAAAAAGAAAAGAGAAGAGAAAAAGTGTTGAAGGGAAGAATATAGATGGGAGAGAGCAAGGGAAGCTTGTAAAATGGATAAGGAGGAGAGTCAACAAACTGAGCAAAAAATAACAAAGCAACCAATCATCCAAACAAAGATAAATAAATCAAGGCAATACAAAACAAAAACAGAGTAAAAACAAATAAAACATAACACACACACACACACACACACACACACACACACACACACAAAACCCCAAAAACCAAGAAACAAAAACAAAAACCCTGCTAGTACAGAGCTTAAATTTTTGAGTGTGTCTCTGGTATTCTTATTTGCTCTGTCAGTGCAGGCAGGGGGTTCTGCTGATGCCTCTCCCTCTGCAAGCTTGTGTCTCTGAGCTCTCCACAGGGTCTGTCTGCATCTCTCTCTCTCTGCCTTTGCTGGTGGCAGGAGTGCAATCTATATGCCGGGCATTTTCCAGGGTGCCTGGAAGTTCTCTATGTCCTGTGTGTACTGGGTCCCTCCAACACTTCTGCTCTATCCAGTCCCTTGAAGGGCGGGTGACTGAGTCTGCGCTTTGTATAGGGGCCCCCACACCCTGGGTGTGCAATTTAACTTACAGATCCCTGCTTCTCTGGTTCTAGTGGTCGGGGTGATCTGGGGTGTCCCGGGTGTTCTTGATCACTGTTAAACCATGCAGGGATATCCTGCCTGATTAGGGTGTAGAATTCCATAGTCGCTTATTCCAGTTCTGGATGTTGGGTGCACAGGAGATTGTTGGAGGTGTTGCTGCTAATAGATGCTGCTCTTGGCGACTGGCAAGATGGCAGCTGTCAAGGTGGCGGCTGACAAGTTGGTGACTGTCAAGATGGTGGTTGCCAAGATGGCTGCTGGCAAGATGAAGGCTGACAAAATGGCGGCCGCCGGCTCACAGCGCGAGCACGCGCACACACACGCACGGGCTGTTTTGTTCTCCCTGGGTTCTGTTCAGCTGTTTTTGTTACTTTATTCACTTTGTTTTTTCTGCTTTGCTTTTCTTTCCTTACATCAAGAAGCTGCGTTTGTGGCAATTTTGATTCAAGCTCTGCAGTGCCGTTGATCGCTGCTCTGGCTCTGGAGAGAGAGGTGAGCTAGGGTGGGTCCCACGGGGGCTTACGCTCGTCGTCCCACACGTTCCGGTCGCTGTAGAAGGTGCGAAGATCACCGGCTGGTTAGGATGTGGAGTTCTGGGGTCATTTACTCCACACCTGGTCGCTGGGTATGCTGCCGGGCGGCTGGCTTAATGGTCACCATGGCTCCATGGATTGGCGCCACTGCCACGCCATCTGACGCCTTTGCTCTCCCTGGTCAGCTCTCTGGGGTGTCTTTAGTTGTAGTTCAAATTTTGTTGTTTTGTTTGCTTTTTTGTTGCTTTTTTTCTTCCATCAAGAAGCTGCTTTTATGGCAGATTTGATTTGAGCTCACAGCACCTGAGGAGAGGTGTTTCACTCAGACATCATCTTGTGTTCCATTGCATATGCTTTACATGATCTAGAAAGAGTACAGTTGTCTATTTTCTTGTATTTATTTTCCTAACTGATTTATTATCTGTCTTCCAAACCACCATTTAACTTTTAAGAATTTAGTTACTTTCTTGGTTAGTTTATTACTTTTTCCTAGAGCCTTAAAGTATAGGCTCAATTATTTATTTATTTATTTATTTATTTATTTATTTATTTATTTATTTAGTAAATGAACTTCAAATAATTCAATAAGGTTGGAGTGAGGGTATAAAGAAGAATGATAAGAGCTGCAGATTTAAATATAAATCCTAGCACTTGAGAGGCTTGAAACAGCAGGATTGCACATTTGAGGTCAGTCTCAGCAAATTAGCAAGAGCTTATTTAAAAATATAATAGTGCTAGGGGTATAGCTCAGAGGTAGAATGTCTTTGAGTTCAATCTCCAATGCCACAAAAAAAAGAAGAGAAGGAAGGAAGGAGAGAAGGAAGGAAGGGATTATTCTAGGAATAAGAAAGGCAAGAGCCAGGATTTAGACTCCATTCTGAGGCTATATGAATCCATTAAAGGGATATAAGCATAGTTTCTCCATATTCAGGCAAATGGTGTTGGAAGATCATACAAGCTGCAGTGTGGAGGTCAGATTGGAGAGAGTCCAGGTTGAAGGTAAGAGAACTGTTAGGACAACATTGCAGAAAACCAAGTAAGACAAAGAAATGGAAAAAGCTAGATGGGTTCCAGCTCCCTGTCTTATTTTGATGCATTCTATTTCCTGTTTTAGAGTTTAAAAATAGATATAGTATTAAAAATAAGTTCAAGAGTGTGGGTTTAGGATAAACTCTAGAGTAACTTTGTTTGTTTGTTTGTTTGTTTGTTTTGCAGTACTGGGGATTGAACTCAGGGGCATTCTACCTCCAAGCTACATCCCCAACCCTATTTTTTAATTTTGAAATAGGGTCTCACTAAGTTGAGGAATGCCTCACTACTGGTAGCTGAGGCTGACCGCGAACCCAGATCCTCCGGTCTCAGCCTCCCAAATGCTGGGATTATAAGCGTGCACCACCACGCTCAGCTTATGGTAATGTTTTGATTCCCAACTCCTGATATTTATGTCCTCATGGGATCTTCTGTTGTTGAAGGTGAATGGGGTCTTCGACTTACTCTAAACCAACAGAATACAGATGTCCCATGACATACAATAGGGTTACATGCTGATAAACCCATCCTAAATTGAAAATATCTTAAGTCAAAAATGCCAAAATGGCTAGGCATGGTGGTATATGCCTGCAATCCCAACTTCTTAGGAGGCTAAGATAGGAGGATCACAGGTTTGAGGCTAGTCTCAGCAACTTAGTGAGAATCTCAGCAATGTAGCCAGACACTGTTTCAAAATTTTAAAAAAAAATGGCTGAGGGTATAGCTCAGAGGCAGAATGCCCCTGGGTTCAATCCCTAGTAATACACAAACACACTCACACACACACACATACACACACACCTAAATGACTGAATATAATAACTTAGCCTAGCTATTTTCAATATACTCAAAGCACATTAGCCTATAGCTGTGTAAAATGATCTAACACATTGCCTATTTTATAATAAGGTATTTAATAGTGTGTATCTTTATTAAACCCTGTACTGAAAGTGAAAAGCAGAATGCTCATACGGCTATACTTTCACATCATTGTAAAAGTGAAGTCAAACCACTGCAAGTCAGGGACAACCTGTGAGAAAAGGTGAGGGGATGTCACTTCTGGGATTACATCACATAGACCATGACCTCTAAATCACAGTGAGCATCTCTAGCTGGAGGAGGTGGCACACACCTGTAATACCAGTAAGTGGGAGGCTGAGAGGAGAATCACAGATCTGAGACTCAACTCAGCAACTTAGTGAGGCACTATTTCAAAATTACAAAATGAAAAGGGCTAGAGGTATAGCTTGGAGGTAGAATGTCCCTGAGTTCAATTCCCAATACAAAAAAAAAGGGGGGAGGCATCTTTTCACTGCTGACTTTGATGAAGAAACAGCCACGTCTGGGAGCCCACAAGACAAGGAATGGCAGATGGCTTCTAAAGCCTTAAGGCACGCCCCAGTTGACATCCAGTCTGCCCAATACCAGGACCACAGAACACTGAATCCAACAGACCCACCCCTGATTCCACCCTGATATGAAAACATAGCTGTATGGTTGCAGCCTTGGGAGACTGAAGCCCAGAACCCGGCTGTGCCTTGCCTGGTCTCATGACCCACAGAAAGTTCTCAAGACCAGATACATTGGAAAACAAATCTGAAGAAATCGTGCAATGCTGCGCTTAGAGACAAAGAAGCAAAGATTATGAAAGACAGGCCAAGGAACAGACGTAATAGAGTGAGAAGATTTAGCAAACACTTATAATCTCAATAGGAAAGAGCAAAAACAATAGCAAAAAATTTCTATTCAAGCAAATGTTGGCTTAACAGTGCTTTAGAATGTATAAAGGACTCCATTTCTCAGAGTCAGATAGTCCAAAGGAACTCAAGCAATGTTGAAATTACAAAAACAAAACAAAACAAAAAACCTAAGGACAAAGAGAACACTTTAAAAGCAACTAGAGAGAAAAAAGAGAAAAATTTCCACTGACATTTCAACAACTATGGATAGTAGAATACGATCATCTTTAATACATTGAAAAAAAATAAATGCCAACATAGAATTCTATATCCAGCAAAAATCATCTCTATGAATATGGATGAAATAATAACATATTCATATAAAAGCCCCCAGATTTAGTAAAATGAATTAACACTTTAAAAAAGCTAATTAATATAATTCAAACAGGAAGATGATTTTTTAAAAAAGAAGAATGGAGCTACAAACAGAAATGTTTAAAAAATACATAAACTTTTTGGGTAAATACTAAACAATCATTAAGTACATAAAACAATAATAAAGGGCTGGGAAGTAGCTCAGTGATAGAGTACACTTGCATGTGTGAGGCCCTGGATTTGATCTCTAATACCGCACACACCATGTACACACACACACACACACACACACACACACACACACACACACAAAATAATAATAATATATTTACTATATATAATAAAATATATTTAATAAAATATAAATATATAAATAAATATATGTATATATTTAGAGAGAGAGCTAGAATCAAGGTATCAAGACATCATCAATATAAAATGTCCTTTAGTTGTTTAAGAGAATGGCACAGACAGCCATAAGCTTCAGACTTTTAATGAAATACACACATTAACATTTTTAGAATACTCACTAAAATGAAAGAAATAGAAGTTTTAACATTACTTTAAAACTAAGAGGGGAGTCATTTAAGGAAAACTCAATATAAAACAAGGCAAATCAACATAATTAAAAGGAACCATGAAAGAAAAATAAAAGCATAAATAAGAGGAAAGAAATAATCCAAATATTTTATTGATCATAATCAATGTAAATTATCCTAATTGTCCAGTTAAAATTGCCAGATTGTATTTTAAAATACAGCTTTATGTGTTTATAAGATTTGCATCCTAAACTTAATTAGAAAATGAAATAATATTAATATGAATATAAAATAACAAAATTATACAGCCAGCCAATAATAAAAAAGGCAGATAAAACCATTTCAGTATTAGAGGGAAAAGACAGCAAGGCTCTCAGAAGGTCCCCATACACTGACAAGAAGGCTAGACCTGTCAGAAAGATAGAAACATTCTGGTTTATTCTATGTTAATATAAACACCTAGAAAAATATTTTTCAGCTTATTTGACATATTCTTGCTGAATTTCACAACTGATTACTTAGGAACCAGAGGGAATAGTTTTACACTGAGAGGAAAAAAAACAAGACAGAGATTATTTTCTTCTTCTCCTTCTCCCCCGGGTAGCATCTGCCAGCAATAAAAAGTGAGTTGGCTTTATAAAACTGAGCAATGTCTGCGAGGAAAAGCATAGAATGTCAAACACGACTTTGCTAGGACATTGGGAGACCTACTTTTGGTTACTATATTTTATAAAACTTGAACATTCAGGTAGAAACCTGTGCCTAACAGGACAACCTTGGCAAACTTCTCCAGCTATGACAAGAGTTGTGGAGAAAGGTCACCAGACACTGCAGCTAACACTATACTGTGTGTGTGTGTGTGTGTGTGTGTGTGTGTGTGTGTGTGTGTGTGTGTTTATACTGCTTTGTTTTGTGATTCCTGATTCTCATGGCAATCTTTGAGAATGTATGAAGGACAATCCCCACATACTTACTGGTTATTACAAGCAAGAAAAAATATTTACTTTAAATGTATTAATGCAAGAGTTCTTGCTTCTCAAAGTAGTTACCGAGGCCATAAACTTATACCACTGGCCATGCCATTGTCTGGGATGTGATTGTAGCTTCTCAGTTGGAATCAGTGGAATTCTTTGCAGCACTACTTCGAACATGTTTGAGGGTAGGGTAGCAATGCCTCATCGTTTGAGAGTGTGTTTGATTGTTTGTTTGATTTTGTATAAACAGCCCTGCATCACTCTGATCTAAAGTACAAGAACAGGTCAAAGCAGTGAGAGTTAAATACTATTGTTAATTTCGCTTGACAGACTGAAGCAAACGGAAGTCCAGTACCATCTCCAAAGTCAACCAGCCTAGTGCTATGTTTGAATTATCTCCAAACAGCTCAACTCCAGAGCCTTTAGTATATAGCTCTAGATGATATCAGTTCTCCCACTTTATAGCTCTGACTCCCAACAGACCAACCTACCCAAAGTTGGATTGTGGTGATGAACCTCTGTCTTCCAATTCATCACCTTGTACCTAATCTAGATATATCACCTGATATACATGCGTATACATATATACATGTGTCTTAGATGTATGTATACATATATGTACATGTATATATGTGTACCCACATTTACATATGCCTATGTGTATGTGTATGTATATATAATATATGTAGAGAGAATATATGTCAGACAGAATAAGTATTTTAAGCTAAAATATATTTATATGGGGAATAAGGAGCTTCAAAATCATTATGAGGACTAGAGGTAGGAAACAAGAAAGTCCCTACAAGCTTTCAGAAAGCGAGGACTCTTCAACCCATGGGGCAAGCATATAGTGCCCAGCTACTTCCACACTCCACATCCCTCCTCTGCTATAGTGTGCAGGTCTTTTGCTTCTTCTGGAGGAACACAAGTATGCCTTCTGCCTTCCTTCTTCCTCCTGATACTCTCAATGAGAGAAGTATCTCTCATTGGTTAACCTAATCAGCAAGCCTTCTAGCTAGAATAATTCACAGTCACCACATGCATAGTCCTTGCCTTACAAGGGAAAGTGTACAAGCAGAAAAAGATGCTAAACTGCACATTGATGGGCATACTGGAAGTCAGGGAAGGCTTGCTCCAAAGCAATCGCTGTTGTGGTGGAATCCACAGACCAGATAATAAAAAGCCTATATATTAGACTCAGTTTCAAGGAGTCAATATTTATCAGTAATCTGTTATAGATTACTGGGAAAAATACTAGGGGAAGTATTAGCCCTAGAACCACTCCCAAATTGCAATGTTGATCTGACTGGTAGTTTGGGGTGGTCAGTTCTTCCCTCTTTAAATTGGACAGAGAATCATATGACTCCTGATAGTAAACAAGAATAAACATATAAAGGAAATAAAAATAGAAACATGCAAATTGGTACTTTTCCCTTGGCTTATTCTCTGTGTGATTCTACTTTTAAGCCACGTTAATCAAAATGCTATTTCTCATACAAATAAACAAAATAGCAAAGGAGCATGTCTATTTCACTAGCTTTTAAAGAGATGTGAAAGTTAAGGCTTTAAGTCTTTATGGTTTTAATTTTAGACTCCGATGCAATACAGTGACCTAGAAAGGCTAGGCCTTATGGTATAAAGTTTGAAAAAAATATTCAACTGAATTATTCTGGGAAGCTCCCTTTAGAAATTAAAAAAAAATGATAAATAGCTTCTCTCTATCTCTCTTTCAAAAATTTTTTTGTAGAAAATCATCCATTGTGGGGAAAATACATGTCCAACATGGAGCCTAAACTTTGCATAGCCACCTAATATTTCTTTCTAATTATATTGCATGGGATAAAATACAGAAACCATGATATGGGCAACTTAAACTTGACATACAGGCTCATTAACAGTTGTGGCATCGTCCAGTGAAATTATAAAGAGGTTAAAGATGTAGCAGAAATGCTTCTATAGGTTTCTAGTTTGGTTTGTTATGTTCTTTGTGATCAGGAAAGATCTCCACAATGAAAGAATGACAGTAAAGTGGTCAAATCCATTTCTCCCACCGGATGAGGGGCCTTCACACAATGTGGTTATGATGATTATGTTGGTTTGTATCTTATATGATGCTTGTACTTTCATGTTGTGTCACTATCATTGACAACATTCCTTGTTCAAAGAAATACTTTTGTAAGTTGCCAAAAGTTCAATTTGTTACAAGGAGTCATAATCAAAATTATACATGTATGTGTATGTGTGTGTGTGAGTGTGTGTGTGTGAGTGTGTATGTGTGTGTGTGTGTGTGTGTGTGTGTGTGACTAGGGATTGACCCCAGAGGAATTCTACTTCTGAGCTACACCCCAAGCCCTTTTGACTTTTTATTTTGAAACAAGGAATCTCTAAGTTACCACATTCTTGCCTCAAGCATGTGATCCTCCTGTCTCAGCATCCCAAATTACTAAGATTGCAAGTACATGTCACCACACCTGGCTTGAATGTAAAGGATAGAGTTGCATATCAAATGAGAAGTAAAAGACCATTTCAGGGCAGCACAGGAGTTCAAGAGAGCACATTTAAACAAAGAACACAAGGAAATTAATAAATACCAGGTACTACTGTAGTGAGTTTAGCAAGCACCATATGTTGAAATTGTCTTTGGTGCCTTAGCATTTTTAACTCATTTGTCCTTCCAACAACCCTGGGAGTTGGGTACATTTGTTGGCCCTACTTTACCGATTAGAAAACAGAGACATGCAGAGGAAACAGCTGGTCCAAGATCAACTTGTAAGTTCAGAACAGATTCAGAAACCAGCCTGATTTCAGAATGTGAACCACTGATGCAGAGCAGGAAGAAAAGCCTAAAAGAAATATTTGCATGGCGCTGTAATCACATAATGATCTCTAGGACCATTCCCTGCGACTGTCCACTACCAATAATAATGGGTGATTTACCTACCTATTATTTTTGACAATTCTAGCTCTAGATTCAGTGCCCTCTCCAGTATTATTCCTCTCTTAGTTTTTGGTAATTTTACCATACCTGTCATTCATGTTCCCCCAAAGGTAGTCCCCAATCAGCGAAATTAATAACATTTACATCTCAGGCCCCATCCTAAACCAACTTGATTAAAATACCTGGCAATGAGTCCTAGCAATCTGGGTTTTCATACAGCAAAATGTGGGGACTACTTCTGTGGATGATCTACCTCCTTGATATCTTCGTTCCTTGGCCTCTGCTTGCTAAAAGAGCTAGCCCCCCCCCCTCCATCAGTCTCGAGCATTCCCTCCTATAGCCATAACCTATGCCTTCCCCCAGTGCACTCACTCCCTAAGTTCAGCGTGACACCTTTATTTCTGAGCACCACTTGCTTAGTGTGGGTCTGAAGTGTCCCCAGAGAGCATAGGCATGGCCCCCAGCTTGGTGCCACTGGGTGGTGGTGGAACATTAAAAAGGTGAGGTCTAGTGGGGGACTTCGAGTCACTGAAGTTATATGCCCTTAAAGGAGATTCAAGTCACTGATGCCATCTGCCCTTGAAGGGGATGTTGAGACCTTGGCCCCTTCCTCTTCCTCTCTTGCTACCCAGCTGTGACCTGAGCAGTTTAGCTCTAACTTCCACCACTACATACTGCCTCATCATAGACCCAAATGCAACACAGCAAACCAGTCACCAACTGAGACTTCCAAAACTGTGAGCCAAAGTAAGCCTTTTCTCTTCATGAGCTGATTATCTCAAGGATGTGTTATAGTCGCAGAAAGCTAATATAGCACCTGTATCTTTTCAACTCACTCCCTCTTGTACCTTGAACTATCTTCCCACTTAACTGTGATACATTGATTCTATTGATTGATCTATTATTTCTATATATTGATATTATATATATTCTATAATTGTATACATTAGTTCTATATACATTGATTCTATATAAATTCAATCAATACATTGATTCTATCAGTTTTCACTGTCACTTGTTCTCTTTGTGTATATTTGTGGTGTGTGGGAGGGGTACTGGGTATTGAACTCAGGGGTGTTCCTTCTCTGAGCTACACTCCCAACCTTATTTTATTTTGAAACAGGGTCTCACTAACTTGCTGAGGGTCTTGCTACATTGTTGAAGCTGGTCTCAAACCTATGATCCTCCTATATCAGCGTCCCAAGAACTGGGACTACAGGGATGTGCCACCACGCCTGGCTCCCTTGCCCTCTTAATAATTCCACTTCCCTCTTTACCTAGGCCAAATTCCATTATTATAATCACTCTCTTGGGAAGATTCTTAACTCCCTGATCCTCCCTCTTTTTCCTGACTGCACGTAGTAAAACTGAACCCTAGTTAAATCTAATTCTGCCTACTCCACACCTATATCTGTGTGACAGAGCATAGTTAAAGAAAAACACAAAAACACCAACTATTTTCACTTGAAACTCATCACCACACACAGCAGTCATGCTAGACACCTACTGTCTGTTATTGCTCCACTCATGTAGTGACTGTGTTGCACCTCCCCCCTTTTCCAATACCCAATACCTCTTCCTCTATCTTCACTTTCAGCTGAGGACCTTACTTTAATTTACATTGAGAAGATAGGAGCCTTCAGAAGAAAACATCCTCAGATTCACAGTCTGACTTTTAGCATCTGCAGCTACACACTTTTCCTTTTCTCCCAACCTCCACCTAACACCAATACCTCCTCTTCTTCACCAGACTGTTGCTACCTAAAATATGTTCCTGAGTCACCATCTTTAACATCACCTGAAAGCTCATTATACAAAGAGAATGCCAAGCTGTATCATTCCACCAAAAGTTTTTTGTCAGACCTCCACGCTGCCAAATCAAATGAGTAATTCTCAATCTTAATCATCCCTGACCTACTAGATTTCACAGTTGACAATTTCTTCTCTGATATATTGTCTCTACTTGCCTATCAGATCTCTTTCTCAGTTTTATTCCAATGCAGTTGCCTGCTCTTTCTGAATCTCCCTTGAAAGATCTTTCTGTTTTTCTTTTTCTTTTTTTTTTTTTCAATCAGAGTGCCTTAGTCCCAGTTCTTGGCCATCTTTTTCATATATATTCATATCATCCAGTTACTTGGCATTAAATACCATCCATGTGCTGATTACTCCCAAGTGTACAGCTCCAACCCAAATACTTTTTGTGAACCCAAAGTCTTCCCTGATGTCCTTTTACCCAATAGCTATTTTACTCTAACAGACATTTCAAAGCTAGAATGTACAAACTAAAATTTTCCCTCCCAAATCTGCTTTACCCACAGTATTTCCCATGTAACTAAATAGCAAATTCTATCCAGACAGTCAGAAACATGGAATCATCCTCAGAAGCTCTCATTCCCTCACACAATCCACCCAGAAATAATGGAAGTCCTGTCTTCAAACTTTGGCTTTATTGTTGCCACTTTTCACCATCTCCATGGTTACCATTCTGGTCCAGGCTAGCATCTTTCTTGAAGGGAATACTTCAGTACATTCCTAACTAGTTTCGTTGCTTCTACTCTTGCTCCCTTACAGCATTGTGAAAAAAGCAGCCAGAGTCATTCTCTTAAAATGTCAGTGCATCTTTTGCTTCCTTGGCCCAAAACCCTGTAAAGGATTCTGATTTTACTCAGATGAAAACCAAAAGTCTTCATGGTGGGCTACAAGATGTTACAAGATCTGGTCCCATTATCCTGCTGACTTTTCTTAGATTCCTGTTGCTCACTCTGCCTCAGCCACATGGATTTTCATTGTTGTTGTTGTTATTTTTTTGTGCACACCAGACTTGGTATTGCCTGGAACCTTTACACTAATTGTTACTTCTGCCTGTAATACTCTCCTGTGTGATTCATTCGCCTCTTTAAACACATGCCAATCACCTCTAAGTGACTAAGAGCCTCTTTGACCCAATGCTCTTTATCCTATTCTTCTTTTCACTGCTTTTATATTCTAACATACTATATATTTTACTTATCTCTCATGGTTTTTGTTTATTTTTTTCTTTCCCTGCTAGAATGTAATCTGTGAAAAGGTTTGGACCTTTGGTTGACTGACGTATCCAAGTACTCAGAATAGTTCCCGGTACATAGCTATAAATTACCCATGAATGATGACTGAACAAAGAGATAAATGCAATGTTTCTGCCTGATAGACACGACTTGATTAGGATTTAGCAGAGAGACTATCAATTGGATGTCAAAAGGTTGGGTTTGAAATTCTGGATTTGCCATTATTATCTTGTGATTTTGGACAAGTCATTAAAACTTTCTTAGCTTCAGATTCTGGATCTATCCAGAGAGAATCATGGTATCTACTTTTTCAGGCTTTTGTGGGGTAATATTTGAGGAAATCTTTTGAAAGTATTGTGTTCATAAACAGGGGGCCATATAATTTATCCTTCAAACTGGATGCTTCTGAGAGAAAAGAGGGCACTCTTAGTAAGTATAACTAGGAGTGTCCAGTGCAAACCAGGACAAAGAGTCATTATATGTGTATGAAATCCTGTTGACTCTACCTTCAAAATATATATCTAGATTCATGTCATTCTCATCACCTCTAAGACACTACCCCAGACCACGACACTGTCATCTTTCAATTGGTAAACTGCAATGCCTCTTATCGTGTCTTCTCTTGTTCTCTACAGTGTTCTCTCTACCTCACCCTAAATGACACTGTTGACTATAAATCAATTCAAGTCACTTCCTCCAACAACTCAGAGGTTTTGCCTCTCACTCAGGACAAGGCTTCAATGACTTAGCATCCCCAACAAAACTCTGACCTTCTCTCCTATGACTTCCCCCCAGGCTTGCTCTACCAAAGCTCCTAGCTATTTCTCCACTGTCCCGAGCATGCTCTTCCTTCAGAGCCTTTGCAAATATGCTTTGTTCTACCTGAGACGTCTTTCCCTTGCTTATTCAAATGTCTCAATATCTCTCAACTCAAATGCCACCTTATCACCCTATGTGATACAGTGGCAAGTCTCCCCCCTCAACCAGCCACTGGCATGCTCTGCCCTCTTCCACTTCATTGACTTTCCTTTTCTCCACAGTATTTATCATTACTCAATGGTATATGCTTTATCTGTATTCATTTACAGTCTGTATCACCTATCGGAGTAAAATACTCATGAGAGAAAGAATGCTTCCCTTTTCTGTTGCAGTATCCCACAATCTAAAACGATGTCTGATACCTAATCCACCATCTAAATATTTGTTGAATAAATGAAGGAACAAATAAAATTGAAGGCATAATTACATGCAGACACCAATGAACTTAGGAAAAGCGGCAACTATGGAGTCAGGAGATGCAAGCATGTTGGTTCTGATAAATTCCTCTAGCAATGCTTTCACATTGAGCACTTGAGACCTCCCTGGGCACAGTCAGGTATGTGAAGAAGAGAATATTAAGTCAGCCTGGGTGGTGATGTGAATGAGAGTTGGCAGAAAGCACAGGGTGAGCCAGGCGGTGCTACTCCTCTGAGCACAGGCGGATGTCTGAACAATGCAAAGTGCCCTGTGGCATATTCTCATTTTACAAGACTCCAGCATGATAAGTCCTTCTCTAATTTCTACTCATCACAAGAATAGACCTCTAAATACAACTTAAAGTCACAAGTGGAAAGGCTGGAGAGTGATGATACACTTCCCTGTTGACTTGATAGTGTTTATTTATTTAACCTATAACAGAATGGATATGGGGTCTATGACTGTGTGCAATTGATAACAGCATAAAGAAGCATCACTTGCTGGGTAGAGTGGTGCATAACTCTACTTGGGAGGCTGAAACAGGAGGATCATAGTTTGAGGCCAGTCTCAGCCATTTAGTGAGACCCTGTTTCAAAATAAAAAATAAAATAGGGCTGGGGGTGTAGCTCAGTGGTAGAATGCCTCTGGCTTCAATCCTCAGTGCCACAAAAAAAAAAAAAGGGAAAGAAGGACTTTATTTCTATGATGAGACTTCTTAACGAGATATGATTCCAAATCTATGACTCTGTTACATAAAAACAACTTGCTGGAAATGAACTCTAAATGAACTCTAAACAATGCAAATAAATAGTTAGATGAGATTGTTTTCAATTGGATTTACTTTGTCAAATGAACATAGCCTTATTTAATTTTAGACATACATGGAATTAAATATTTAAAAACTCAATTTAATAATGCTGCACATATACAACAATTTTAATGGTTTTATAAAGTCTCCAATGTTTAAAATTTACTTAAAATCTCTCTCCTCGCTGGACATGGTGGTGCATACTTGTAATCCCACTACTTGGGAGGCTGAGACAGGAGGATCGAGGCTTCATGGTCAGCCTCAGCTACTTAGTGAGGCCCTCTGCAACTTAGTGAGACCCTGTTTCAAAATAAAAGAATAAAATAGGACTGAGGGTGTAGCTTAGAGGTATAATGCCCCTAGGGTTCCATCCCTAGTACCACACAAACAAAATAAATAAATAAATAAAAACCTCTCTCCTCAAAACTGACAGAAGTTTTACAATAAAAAATGAATAATGACCCTCAACAAGAGGTGCAGATAACAGAATCAGGAATCAGTGGGTGAGGAAGTGAATAAATATATAAATTCAGAATTCTGCAGAAAACAATAACTGAAGAGCTGCTATTTCAATTCAACCTCAAACCTTTTGTGAAGAAAAGTGTGGTTTTAGGAATTTATGAAAGATATTTAAGAAGAGATAATTTTGAGAAGCAAATCAAAAGTCGTACTAATCAAGTTTTAGTATTCATGTGTTTTTGCAATTAAGTATATATGTTATATATATATGCATATATGTATAAAGTTACTATATTTGTATCTCTAAAATATATTGGAAATCAAGCACCATATTATTATTATTATTTTTTACTTAATATCCAGAAAGTTCACATATGTAATGGAAGTCGATGAAGTGATTTAAAGAGGAATAGGTGACATAGATGTATACACTAACATTTTAAGTTGTGAGCAAAGACAGTCTCACCCTTCTACCAAGAATAAAGACAATACCCTACATGTTAATGTGTAGCGATCAAATGAAACACAAGTTAATCATTTGATGAATAACATTTTATGAATAAATCATTTGTTTTATAATGCCTGCTAATCAAAACAAATGGTTAGCAGTTGAGAAAAATATGACTATCAGGTACATTTTCACTTTTGTTTAAAATGGAAAAGAAGTATCATTATTTTTGTCATTGTAGATAAAGTATTTTTCTATCACAAGCAAAGATCTTTCTCAATAAATAACTGGTCCTGATGATTTTTGACAGAATGGACTTTTGCTAACTAATTTAACCTTCAAACATGACTTCCCAACTCAGTACTCAGTTGCCTTGTTTCTTACCTACCTAGCAGCTCAAAACTCAATTATCTAGAGGTATATTTGAACCAAGTCCTCCTGGCAGGATCTAGTAGGCATTTACAATGCTTAAAATTATTTCTGGTTCCTTATTGAGATTTATGGTCAGGATAGATAAATATTTATCTAGTACTCACTTTGAAATTTCCCCAGACTAAAATTATTTCATACAAGCTCTCTCTATTACATAGGATTCAGGTCCTTGAAGATCTATGTATATCCTCGTAGACCTAAAACTCTTCCCTGAGAGAACTTTTAACTCCCCCATAGAAATATCTGGAAATACGTCTAAACATAAGTATATTTTGCTTTCATGTTTCTTCTTGAAAATGTGTCTGAAGTTGCACCTATAAAGCTCATGGTAGAGAGATGGCCTCCCATTTACCGTATGTTCAGTTGGGCTCCTGGGCTTTCATTAGAGACGTCAACCCTGCCTTCCACTTGCTTGGTTATCAGAGCATATGGCTCCTCCTTTAATCAGCCATATAGAATCTCTGCAGGCTAGGTTCTTGTCAGAAACTGTAATCTCAAACTCTTACTTCCTGACCACAATCAAAAGTGCAGCAGCAAGAAATGGTGCTCATTGCATGGGTAGCCTAAATTAGGCATAGTCTACACTTTCCTCCTTTGATTAGTAATAATAAAAACTTCATGCCAGTGCACTATTCCAACCATTTGAAAACATCAACTAATATAATCCTCATGATGGACATATGAAATGGATAATATTATTACTCCTATTTTATAGATAGAGCCATAGAAATAAGGTAATTAGTTCAATGACGCATAACCAGGAAGTGGCAAACTCTGGTACTTTGTCTACAGAAACCACAGTTTTGTTTTTTGTTGTTGTTGTTTTTTGTTTTTTGTTTGTTTGTTTGTTGGCAGTACTGGGAATTAAATTCAGGGGCATTCTACCTCTCAGCTACACCCCTAGTCCTATTTTTTTTATTCTTTATTTTGAAACAGGGTCTCACTAAGTTGCAGAAGTCCTCACTAAGTAGCTGAGGCTGGCCGTGAACCCATGATTCTCCTGTCTCAGCCTCCCAGGTAGTGGGATTACAAGTGTGCACCACCACACCAGGCTGAGACCACATTCTTGCACCCTGTACTACACCACATACAGCTAGCGAGGTACTTGTACTAGGATATGTGGCCCCTCAAAACTGTGATTTTCTATACTTCTACTTTGGCTTTGAGCAACTTATTGTATTTGGGGCCATTCTAGGAGGTCGCTTGTTCAAACTCACCACTAGACTT
Source organism: Graphiurus murinus (assembly GCA_004027655.1). Taxonomy (NCBI): domain Eukaryota; kingdom Metazoa; phylum Chordata; class Mammalia; order Rodentia; family Gliridae; genus Graphiurus; species Graphiurus murinus. Next base: position 32,486 of record PVLC010015946.1, read on the forward strand.
ATTGAAAGATACTTCTCCAAACTTAGTTCATTAGATCATACCATGTACCCTTTAGGAAAAGAAATTCCTCACAAATTAGCAAAAGGGACAAGGAAACAAAAAGTTGTACTTTTATCATGTGAATACCATTAATTTCATTCTCATAAATTATTATGTTTATCTTTCATTCCAGAGACTGACTGGTAAATGCCAGACCTATTTTTTGCTCCATTTCTATTCCCATCATTGCCCTTGACAAAGACTTTCCTTTGACCAAACATGAATCAGTCCCCTCTGATCTCCAGTTCTAACTAGATTTGGAACCAGCCTCTGTCTGTTCATATAGTCAGTACAGTGTGAGCAAAAATTCAGCTGAGTCGATTTAGGGAAAACACCCCCCCCCTTGATATCTAATCAAATTCCTTAAGCCCTGCCCTCAGTGTCTTATCACGTTGACCTGTCTTCAGTAAGAATGCCGCCAGATCTGTTTAACCAGAATCTCCCTTGCTCTGATATTTCCTCTAAATACCCTTGCTCCTTGGCTACAAGTTCCTACTTTCACTTGCAGTGTTCAGAGTTGAGTCCAGTCTCTCTTCCACCACTGTGAGGCCCCATTGCAGTGTTCCCAATGCTTAGCATGATATCCTGAGTAATCAACCATTACCACTCTTTAACAAGTGTCACAATAATTGCTTTCTTTAATGCCTTCTTAATATTTTGTGCACTACCTATTATTCAGGCTTATTTTCCTACATTTATCTTCCTTGTTCTACTGTTTATGCAAAGATAAATAACTTCCAACACATTTTTAAAAGCAAGCATGAATAAATTATAATTATTACTGATAGATCCAGTGAAGTTGGAAGTGTTCATTTATTGGAGAAGGCATGATTCAATGATTCTGCTGTGAGCATTCCTGCCAGAGCATTACTTCAATGAGTGTTGAATGTACAGTATTTGTGTTAAGTCAAGGAGCTTTTATGATCACCAAGCCTTGGGTAACTTCTCACTGTCCCACATCCCATTTCTGAGTTCGCGGTCACCCCACTGTCCCTTTCCCACCAGTCCAGGGGACTTCAGGTTTATGTTCAAACACTGCCGAGAAGTGGGGAAAATGTGAGAGTCAAGCCCTACCTGCTCTGGAAAGCACTGGAGAATGCAGAATCTCTTGCAACATTGTAGAGGAGAAAAGAGAGCTAGAAGACCAGGGAATGATGGGATTAGTTATAAGTCCAAATTATAATTAATGCTAAATTAATGCTGGAACAAATTGTCCAATATAGGCCCTGTTACAATCAACCAGATGTTATAATTTCACAGAAAAGTCCCCGAAATGCTTCTCCCAGAATCTAGACATCCCAATATTGGAGATTTGTTTGGGCTAACATGAAAATACTCCTAGGATGAGTGAGAGGGGCCCTCTCACATGATTCTGTTAAGATACATATTTACAGCAATGCAGTTTCAAGGCCAGTCTCAGCAAGTTAGTGAGAGAGACCCTGTTTCAAAATAGAAAATTAAAAATATAGCTGGGAGTATAGCTTAGAGGGAGATTGCTTCTAGGTTCAGTCCCCAGTACACACACACACACACACACACACACACACACACACACACACACACAGACATACACATATATACATATATCATATATTATATATCACACATATACATGTATCATATATTGATATATTAATTAAATAAATATATTGATATTATATATTAATGCATATTAATAACATATTTTAATCAGAGTTTTGTTGGAAGATAGGAGGTCGAGAGGAGCGAGGGGTGGTGTTTGGACACAGGGCACCTCCAAATAGCTCTAGGGTGAGTGGCTGCTTTGGGGGACAGTTCAATATAAAGAAGAGATAACAAGGGCAGGTGGGCATGTGTTGGGGTTTTGGAACCCTTGGAACATGTGAGTAAAGAGGAGACCATGGTAACTGTTTGATCCTATAGGTTGCAAGCCCCAAAGAAGGATCTGGAATAGTGTCAGGAATGTTCAGTTTAAGGATTACAGTCATGTAGTGAGAAGAGAAAGGAGGTGAGACAAAGCTTCAACATTCAAAAGGGCAACTAACATGAATTGGCCAGAGAAAGGAAGAAACTGGGAAAAGATAGAAGTCAAGCACCAGGGTATGTTAGCTGTGGCCTGACTTCGTTCCAGCTGGAATTGTGAAATGGCATAGATAAAACTCAAATATATTTTAAAATATATAAATAGTGTATCATATATCATAATAATACTACTTATAGTTCTTATATATTAGTAAGAAAACATTTACATTCTGCATGAAATTTGAAGCCTGTTCTTGGTTTTGTGGCATTATTATATGGAGTCTTAGAGTGTCCTGTGTGTCTCTGGGATGCCTTTTAGTCCCTGTCACTTCACCTTCAGATTTCAATTTCCCTATGAATAAAATCACTATGATACTCACTGTTCTTTTTCTCCCCCATGGGAACATTGAGAAGATTTATGACACACTATCTAGGAAAATTCCCAGGTCCCTGAGAGATGATGGTGGTGGTGGTGATGATGGTGATGATGGTGATGGTAATCATGGTGATGGTGATGGTGATGATTCCTGCTATTGTTATGCCATTATTATACTAATTATGCTTTTTTTCAGCTTCATTGAAGGATGAAGCTGTATGTGTATGAAAGAATATACAACCTAATTCAACAAGAGAATTTAGTGTTTCTTCATTTTTCAGCACATTCACACTTGGAGAATATGCTTTAAAAGAACATAGGATTCTAGAAGCAAGTTAAAAAAATAAAAAAGCATCCTATGGCTCTTCTTCCAACTAGAAATGGTTATACAATTACCTGCTTCTCTCCATCTGCAATTGCCACACGTGTGCTCCTTGTTTCTGCATTTAGTAATCAGCCGTTCAGCTGCCACGTACAGCACTTGGCCTTTGCTATACATCCTCAGTGCCACCTTCGTTCATCCAGAAATACTCCTCTTTCCAAATATGGAAAAACTTGTCAAGGGGAAAGTGCCAAGTGCATATATATAACTTTCACTGGACTCTGCTGATATGTGCATGCATAATGGTAAGACCAAAAGCCACTGAGACCAGGAACAGGGAGGCTGACTCGTGAGACTGGTGACCACGCTGGACACGGGTGCAGCCCCCTTCTTGTGTGGGGTGAGTAGGGAATGCTAAGCAAGACACTGCCAGGCCCCTCGCTCAGGGATCCTAGGAGTTGATTCTTGAACTCTCTGGAGAGGATGCTGTCTTATACAAAGTCAGGGTCAAATAAAGCAAAATATTCTTCACATATCATATGAAGTAAGGATGCTACCATTTTCAGCAGCCTAACAGATATTCCATAACGCATACCAGCTGTCTGTCTTGTTCAATCAAAGAGAAACAAGCACCCTTCAGGGCAAAATCATCAGCTACTCAAAGCACTCGTGATCTCGCCCTTGCTCTTTTCCAGCTCTTGTTCTAGCCCCTTTGACATCCCTGCTTGGTAGTAATTATAATGCCTAATTCTGCCCAGTGTTCCTTCCTGGCATCCACACCCAAAGACCTGGTAACTCCACATTTATGTATTAATATATCCAATTAAATTTTCACTAAAATCCATTCACAGCAATGCTAGCTTCAATTAAAGCACCTTTAAAGATACTTTTTCCTAGGTAATAGCAAAGAGTAGAGGTCTTATGCAGGTAGAGTACAGAAGCAATCCCTGAAATCAGAGGCAA